>JZLH01S0512739.1:991-15228 GCA_001188425.1 Eucidaris tribuloides
GTCGGGATGATCTCCGGCATCTTGATGACTTGTCACTCAAGACACGATGACAGAAAGTGGTATCTAAGAAAAATACAGAAATGAATATTTCACGGAAATTACATGAATATCATGCAGACAAGAGCATAGACACAATACAGGTCAGAAATATGTTTTTCTATCCTGGATCGCTTGTTTCATGTGCAAACAAGTCAAGTAGATCTAACGTCTGTTACGGTATTGTCGCCACTTTGTGTGAATGTTTTGTGTTACCTTCTATTATATTGACTTCAGCCTGGAAATACGAGTCATAGTTGGGCAGTTCCAAGGTAACGGCGTGACATTCAGAAACAAATTTCAGCATTCAAATGGATTTATCACGCATACTTTAATCTTTATCAACAAACAAATGGTACATGACAATAGTTGTTGGTACCCACTTTTCAAAATGCCAAAAATGTTTACAGTGATCCATTGAATTAATGAGATATGAATATTCATAATCATGGTTACAGCGTGACGTAAAATGGACATGCATAATTGACAAGAAAACGTTTTGCTCAAACTCTGTGAACTTCAAATGGCTATCACAACTTAAGTTATTGATTGGATTCCGTGATGTTCTAAGTTTAATATGCCGCCATTCTTAAGAAAATTGGTTGAATATTTTCTCAATTATGACTTAAAACTTAAATCAATATCTGGTTACGGCGTGACATCTGAAACATCCACACACAGGCAATGTAAATTGACTATGTCTCCCTTGCTACTTAGGAAAACATCTCTGAAATTTGTTTTGATCCCAAACTGAGTTGAAATTAAGGTATTATCAAAACTCTTTGATGTTAATCATCATATCTTCAATTTCCCCAGCCCCCTGGGGGCCCAGGGGGCCAGGCCCACAAGGGCCCAAACTACATAACTCTCTAACCACAAGCCCATTTGTAACCAAACTTGGGTGTTAGATGTATGACAGGGACCTCAATGTTATTTGGAAGTCAAAGGTCACATATGTAGGTCAAAGGTCAAATGAGGTCAAATAATATAAACTTGTAATTTTCTACTGGCATTGGTATCAGGCCATTTGCAACTAAATTGTATGGTAGATACCCTACATGTATAAGGACCTCAGTGGTAAATTGGGGTCAAAGGTCAAATAAGTAAGTCAAAGGTCAAATGAGCTGAAAAAGATTCCTGACATGTGAATGTACAAATTCAAATAGGAAATTGGAAGACAAATTCATAAAATATGAGAAATATCATAATTTCTCATATTTTTGGGGGATAAACTATCAATTTTCCAAGTTCGAATTTGATTTTTAGTGTTACATAATGTAAAATTGCTTTATTATTATAGTTATTATATTATTATTATTATTATATTATATTATTTGAGTTATTTTTTATGAAATAGTTCAATTTTTGCTCTTCAAAATGGTGTATAACTTCATACACAATAAAAAAACACACATTTTTAAAGTTTATTTTTTTCAAAAACAAATAAAAAATCTAGAATTTCTCTAAAACAACTTACCAGTTCATGGGTTAAGCAAATTTGATGTTTCACAACTAGCGTTCTATACTTACATAATCTAGCTGATAGTACACATTTAACACAAAACATTAGCTCAAAACAGTTTACTGTTTTAACTTCCACCAAGGACCCTAGAATCAGAATGCTGCTATAGTTTATGCCAGGGAGCATCTTTTGATGTGAATGAGGATGATCCCAATGTCATTGTCTGAGGAAATATTCTTAAAATCCTTACATAAATGCTACTGCACAAAGCCTGCTGACAAAGAACTCATTTGCATATCAATTAAAACCTCACAGAACAGGTCACACCCTCACAGCATGACACCCTGATGTCTCTCTTGAAACTCTCTTGTAGGGAGTGAGCTTTGGTCAAAGTGTACATGCAATTCAATGGGATGTCACGCCGTAACCGTCACGCCATAACCATTTTGGTTACGGCGTGACACTATTTTTTTTATTTTTAAAATATTTCAAAAATATGCATTTTTGTGGTTACGGCGTGACATTTTGAGGTGAATTCACTTTTGTGCTCACTGATGTGGAACAAAGACGGCATAGCAAAAAAATTATGTGAAAAGTATTTTTTCATGTATCATGCTTTCATAACAAAGTAAAATTGAAGTATATTTTCACTTTCCAGGTGCATTTCTTACACATGAAATTTGACTCAAAAAGTGCAAATTTGGCAATTTTAAATGAAATTGAATAAAAATTCCATTTTTAACCCTAAAAATGTACTTAAAAGCACAAACCATTAAAGATATTGAAAATGTAGACTTTCAGCTTTCATATGATACCAAATTTTTCATGATACAATGCATTTGAAATTTTGGGGGTCATGTCCTGGTTTGCTTGGAACTGCCCAGTTGTAATCCTTGATATTTTTTCTTCCGTTTGTGTTTTCTCAGTGTAAACACGTCCATTATATCCAAAGTCCTTTTGGGAAAAGATGGAGCAAAGGATAAGCTTTAATTTGATACCAAATTCAAGGCCAATTTTACCCAGGATAAACATTCGGCGATGTTGAAAAGGTGAGATTTGACGACCAAAGTATGACCATTTATTGACTTGTGCACACAGCAATGCCAATGGGATTGTGCATTGAACATATGACGCACCACGCCGTACCCCGGGGTACCGTCGTACCCCGGGGTACCGCGTTGTGCAGCGCCCTCTTGTGTCCAAAAATGTATTTTCTTCAGTTATGTTCACTGAAATCAGTGTTTATGATACAGAACCTGCATAAGTGCGCTACAAAAAGGCATAAACTTGCGAAAAATGGTTAAAAGTGAAGCTAAATTTGTAATTCTAATACTTATGACATAACTTTTACATAATTTTGTAGCCCAGGGTACAGTGTTAAAAAATGAAATAAATAATTCAACAAAATGGCGGATTTTAACTTGGTACCCCAGGGTACCAAATACTGCATCATATGTATACACGTATAGCAAGAAAAATATGATAGGCATTAAGACTTTACTTTATCAGAGTGAGGCATACGTAACAGACGTTACAATGTACAGTGCCAGAATCAGAAAACGGAGTGGCTTTGCTATGCCGTTACTATAGTCGCCAAACTTTCATATTTTTTTTTTACTTTGTCTTTATTCTACCATATTACGAATCAATCCCGAAAATCAGAAAATATTTTTGATGGCTTTCCGGTCCAAATTCCAATCCAGAAATTCCAGTTCCTGACTTTAAACACAGACAACATCATCTGATCATGCACTTTTCACACCTGCTGAAGTATGTGGTCCTAAGCAGAGCTATATGGATCACATACGCCCTCTGCTGGAAAAAACGACAAAGTTTGCACTGTGTGACTTCAATGCAAGAGCAACTAAATAAAATTGCTCTCACAAAATTTAAATGCTGGCCCACACGTTTAGGAAAATTAAAACAGACTTCTGAAATATGGAGTCCTTAATTTTCATAATAGATCATAGACTAGCCACATCAAAGTAATATTTCAGCAGAATTTTGTAAAAGACTGAATTTCAGAGCAATTTTCTGTGGCATTCCTGAGTAAGAAAGGCCATTCATTACTTTGTACACAAAAGTATGGAGCTATCACCGGCACTATTGTACGTTCGCACAACATACCTGAAATCAAACCTCGGCCCTTACACGACACTTCTCGAACCTGTTTTGGTGTCTCTCGATCCTGTATTGTCACAATTTTCACTATTTTGGGGGAAAATTCTTCGTTATTCTATTCTTGTTGCATCATGTTCCTCGGGACTGCACAGTTGATGTGTTCGCTGGTGCCGAAGCTATAGCCGTACGCACACACCGCGGTGTGACTACAGCTAGCTTCGGCACCAGCGAACGCATCAACTGTGCGGTCCCGAGGAAAATTATTTGGCTATTTTTTTGCATTTTTCATGATTTCGACGATAAAATAAGGATGGAATCATGTTTGGCATGACTGAGGTGAGCTACCTTGCGCCAGTGAAAGTAATTTCTCACTTGTGCAAATCGTATGAAATCGGTAATTTTCCGTCCGTTCGGTGCCCCCGAGATTCGGGGTCACCACAGGATTTATCGTCGGTATTACGCAAGGCCCAGAGTCTCCGGTCTTAGTATTAGGCATGGGCATTAGACTCGACTCTCGGCTCTTACTCGATTCCTAAATCAAGGGTCGGTATCCGAGTCCTCCCATATAAGGAACCGAGTACCCGACATCAATAGTTATTGGGGCTCTGGGATTCGGTTCTGAATGAAACCCGGTCATTTTGATAATCCAGTCACTCTTGATGGCCTTCATGTTTGGAATTTCAGTCAATTGCTTGCCAACCACTGCACAATACTCCCTAAGGGCTAGTTGGGGTCATTATGCCATTGACACAATGCATGCCAGACCATGGTCATTATGTAGGGGAAAAGAACCTAGCTGGCTGGTCTACCACAAGGAATGTTGTGGCTGGACTGCCAACTGATGCATGTGCTACATGTACATGTATATTGTAGGGAGGTGATTGTAGGTATTAGTGTGTGAGAGTGTGTGTGTGTGTGAGTATGTGTGTGTGTGTGATGGTGTGTGTGTGTGTGTGTGTGTGTGTGTGTGTGTGTGTGTGTGTGTGTGTGTGTGTCGTGTGTCACACTTTCACATGCTCACATGCACTCACAATCCTGGCTAGTGAAAAAGTGATTTATCCACTAGCTTAACCCTTGAGTAAATGAAGTTTGACTGGAATGGGTAGTCTAAGAATCGAGATACTGTATACGCCATATATTTCGCGTCCATATATTTTCGCGATTTTACCTCAAGACGGCGAATTCGCGAGAGTATATTTTCGCGATTTTATTGTATTTGCATTCACTTTGTACAGAAATGTCAGGAAGTGAAAATTTTCGCGTTCAGTAAGTCGCGAAATTTGCAAAAATAAAACCACCATGAAATATTCAGCGTATACAGTAGCTGAATGAATTCGCACTGGCTAGTGACAAAGTGATTTACTGCATGTAGCTTGACCCTTGAATTATAACTGAGGCTTGACTGGAGTAGGGTAATCTCAAAACCGAGATAGCTGAAAATTACCGGAGCCGGTTCCCATTGGCTATGGATTCGCCCAAGCCTACTTAGTATAGAGGAGTCAAAAGATAAATGTAAAATATCCGTCCAAATTGTCTGTTAAAAACCTCTGAAAAATGACCGAACTCGATACTAAGGCCGGAGCCTTCGGTCTATGCAATCAGCTGTTGTCCGCCTGCCTCAGCTAGCAGGGCAGATCTCAGCGCTGCATGTATCACATGCAAGCTCAGTTCGCCCACCGCGCTAGCAAGCTTCTGCTCTGGTCATGTGCGATGACGTCATCACGTTAGGGACTCTGCAGCGCGTCGCGTTTTGTGCACCCGTGTGCAAATTATATGCTGATCAGAATGTAAACAAGCCCCAAATCAGCAATATTTTATCAATTTGTGAAAGTATGCTTCACAGTTTTCATATTCATCTTGTCAATAAAATTGAATATTCATCAAATATGACTCGAAAAAGGGTCTAACGAGACTGTCGAACACTTGCAGTTGCCCTAAAAAATATGCGACCTTCACATGCCCCGTACACGCGTTGCAGCGGAGATCTTGCGGTGCGCGTGTTGGTCAAAATGTGGACCTCAATTTTGACTCATTTTTCATCTTTGAGGCAATTTCGCGGGTTGATTTCGTTGTCAAATAACAACACATTTGGTATCATTTGAAAGAGAATTTTACTGTCAGTTTACCAATCATAGGATCAGTTCACAATTCAGAACATATCATGGCGTAAATGCGAGAACAAACCTTAAAACCCCCATAACTCGCCGTCCTAATCGAAGTGAAAACTGATCCACATGTTGTAGAATGATTCAAATGCGCTGAACTCGAATATGTGGTTAGTTTTTCGCTTTATTTTTATTTTTTTTTCCATATGATTGAAGGGGGGACAGAACTGTCAAGTTGATTGTTTCGGAGAAACTTGTAAAGTTGTATCAAATACTGGTAACGCAATTTACGCCTATATGACAAATTTGGGTGATCATGTCGGGATTCAGTGGAGGTCTTGTGGTGGTGAGAACGGGGAATTCGTACTTGAGGGGTTAATGCATTGCCAAATATCAACATGGCAATTCACAAGGATAACATGAACATGAAAACTGTAAAGATTTGTTACTTGGTTTGCGTGGGTGGCGAGTGTGAAGGTGTTCTGTGCGTGTACGTGTGGCACAGGGGTAGGGAAGTCCTGCCCCTTGCTACCTAAACTTACGATAACCGAGTGGGACTGTGGGTTGCGGGGAGTTACAAAACTGTCGGGTACTCACTCGTGGGATTATTTGGTGGGAAATCGTACATGTAGGTTGGAGAAAACTATATTCATGACAATGACAAATTATACAAAGTCCTACAAAATTAGTCAACAACAGAGAAACTTTATAACAAGGCGATGTGATATAAACTTACTGATGCAGAACTTCATAAAATATAAAATACAAACATAAACATTCAAATATAAATGATCCGAAAAAAATCCATTTAAAAAGTTGAGTCATGCAAGGAGGGGGGGGGGGTAGGGCGGGAAACAGTGGCACTGAAATAAACGAAGCAAATGGATATCAAAACAAATCAATTCATGCAACTTACATTTTGCATGTACAAAGAAGTTTCTTAATCAGACCTTAGAAAGACTGGACAAGCTGGAAGCTATGGGAAATAGATGGGAGAAGGT
This sequence comes from Eucidaris tribuloides, assembly GCA_001188425.1. Classification (NCBI taxonomy): domain Eukaryota; kingdom Metazoa; phylum Echinodermata; class Echinoidea; order Cidaroida; family Cidaridae; genus Eucidaris; species Eucidaris tribuloides. The sequence goes on from JZLH01S0512739.1 coordinate 7,717, forward strand.
TGAAAAGATGTGTTCGCAGCTAGAGAAAGACATGAAGGATGTAAAAAAGTCACTACAAGATAGTGACTTTTCTGCGCAGACACAATCAATCAGCTCTACTGTCCACTCCCTGTTTTCTGAGGTTATGGAGGAACAGCATGAAAAGGAAAGGAGAAAAGGGAATATCATTGTTCATGGTATGACAGAACATGATTCGGATGATCTCGATGAAAGGAAGTACCATGACAGTGCAAATGTTCGAGCCATCCTGGAGTACCTTGATGTTAGCCAAGATATTAAGCGACTACGGAGACTCGGACAGAGAGCTTCGGATCATGACGAATCACGCCCTCGCCCCTTGCTGGTTGAATTCAACAGTGTACAATGTTGTAGTGAAGCGAAGAAGAAAGCCAACAAGCTACGTCAGGGACCGAGTGAATTTAGGAAGGTATATATTCAGCCAGACATGACAAAGAAGGAAAGAGAGCAGCGAAGAGATCTTGTAAAAGAACTCAAAAGGAGACAAAGTGAAGGAGACATGACTTGGATTATTTTTGGCGATAAGTTGGTCAAGAAAAGAGTTACTAATGTACCGAAGCCTACGAAAGAAGGTTCTCCGAAACGGACACATTCCTTTCGGGCAACATAGGCGGACAGGAACTTCACGTAGTCTTCATAATGTAAATAGTATGACTGTAAACCAAGGAGAAAAATTGCTACGGGACAATATCTCCAACAAAGGAAAAATGAATAAATTATCTTTTATGTACAGCAACGTGGACTCGTTACTCAATAAGAAGGGTGAGTTAGAAGTCAGATTATCAGTTACGGATCCTGATGTTTTAGCGTTAGTTGAGTTATACCCTAAGCACTCGCGTTTTCCTGTTGATGTCTGTGAGTTTCACCTACCAGGTTATGATTTAATTTTGCCTACTTCCAGCCGAAGAGGTGTTGCAATATACTGCAAAAGTAAATTGCAGGCTCGTCATGATTATTTAGTGATAATGTTTGAAGAAATGTCTGGTGTGCAATCCGTGATGGATCTGAAGAAATATTAATAGGATGTATTTACAGAAGTCCTAACAGCAACTGTGACAACGATCATGCTTTACTCCAGCTTATGAATGAAGCAGTGAAGATGCGTTACAGTAAAGTTTTCATTATGGGCGATTTCAACTTACCCAATATAGACTGGGATTATCCTACTGTAAATGGATCAGATGCCTGCTTTGCCCTCGAATTCATAAACACATTGCAAGATTTATTTCTGTCACAGCTTGTAAGTGAACCTACGAGGATGCGAGAAGGTCAAAAGTCTAATTTACTGGATTTGGTCATAACTAACCGGGATGACATGATTGAATTTTTGACTACATCGCCACCAGTCGGCAAGAGTGATCATTTAGTTCTTGAATTTGCAGTTGTATTGTCTTCTGAGCCATGCAGAGATAAAGTCAGGAAACATTATGCATTCTTCAAGGGAGACTATGAGGAAATGAGAAAATATGTCTATAAACAACAGTTTTTCTACCAATGAAGTAGATGATGATCTAGACTGTACTTGCAGTGTTATTGTGGAAAGCATCAACAAAGTTACAGAGATGTTCGTACCTAAATTCAAAACAAGGTCAAAAGGAAGACCGCTATGGATGAATGCTACTGTTAAAAATGCGATTACGCTGAAACATAAAGCTTGGAATCGTTTCCAGAAGTCAAACAGTCAGCATGACAGAGAACATTACAAGGCGTTGCGTAATGAAGCTACCAAAAAAGTTGCGGAGGCAAAAAGGACATTTGAAAAGAAACTCACTTCAGAATTAAACTCAAATCCAAAAGTTTACTGGAAATATGTGCAGAGTAAGACGAAGATAAAAATCTAACATAGGCACACTGGAGACAACTGAGGGTCATATTGCAGAAACTGACGAAGATAAAGCTAATGTGCTGAATGATTTCTTTGCGTCTGTATTCACAAAAGAGGACTTAACTACTACTCCAGCTTTCAATTCTAGAGTGAATGATGTACGTCTCGATAATGTCACATTTACAGAAGCTAGAGTGAGAGAAGCAATCATGAAGCTGGATCAGACAAAATCTCCAGGACCTGACAAGGTGCATAATCGAATCTTAAAGGAGCTAGTAGATGTCATTTCTCGACCGCTTTCAGATTTGTTCAACATGTCAATGTCCAAGGGTCAAGTCCCATCTTCTTGGAAGGAAGCCTACGTCACTCCTATACATAAAAAGGGTGATAAGAAGAAACCTAGTAACTATCGTCCAGTGAGTTTAACCAGTACACTATGCAAATTAATGGAAACATTCATCAGAGACGAAATTGTAAACTACATGAATGCCAACAATCTATTCACAGATGACCAACATGGCTTCAGGTCAGGTAGATCATGTGTTACTCAACTACTTGATGTATCTGAGTCCTGGTATCAAGAGTTAGACGAAGGCAGAAGTGTTGACTGTATATATCTTGATTACAGCAAAGCATTTGACAGTGTACCACATACAAGATTGTTACAGAAAGTTAAAGCGTATGGCATTACTGGCAATCTTTTGTACTGGATCCAATCGTTTCTGAGTGGAAGAACCCAACATGTTACTGTGAACGGTGTATTATTTTCTAAATCTGATGTTATTAGTGGAGTGCCTCAGGGCAGTGTGCTGGGACCAGTTCTTTTTCTACTTTATGTCAACGATCTGCCAGATGTTATACAGTGTAATATTGTGAGGTCAAGACTTTTCGCAGATGATACCAAGTTGTACTCCCCTATCCAAGATAGTGATGATGGTAGACAACTTCAGTCAGAACTAACAAGGATTCTGGAGTGGTCTAGTACGTGGCAATTACCCTTCAATGAAGATAAATGCAAAATTATCCACTACGGAAAAAATAATCCAAATTTACCATACTTCATGAATGATGTTAACAAACCATTGCCAGCAGAAGTTCATGAAAAGGATCTCGGAGTCATATTTGACAATAAGATGTCTTTCTCCAATCACATTGACACAGTCTGCAATGCTGCAAACCGCAAGTTAGGCATTATCAAACGTACCTTCGCAAATATGGACGAGAAAGGTTTTGTGCAACTTTACAAGTCTATTGTGAGACCATCTTTAGAGTACTGTTCTCCCGTTTGGCACCCATACTTGAAAAAGGATATCACACAAGTAGAAAAGGTTCAACGTCGAGCAACAAAACTTCTTCAGTCGCTGAAGGATTTGCAGTATGAGGAACGTCTGAAACGTCTTACCTTCGTTGTTGTATCGACGCCACAGAAGTGATCTTATTCAAATGTATGAGATCGTTCATGGAATTGATGATCTCCAGGTGAGCAAATTCTTCAAGTTTTCATCCGTGAGAATGACACGGGGCCATAATTTCAAAGTATACAAGAGACATGCTAAGACAAAATTGAGGCAGTGTTCATTTTCACAAAGAGTTGTCTCCGAGTGGAATAAACTCCCATCTAATGTGGTCGAGAGTTCATCACTTAACACTTTCAAAACAAACCTGGAAAAGCACTGGTCTGAGAAAAGAAATAAGTTTGATCCTTGCACTATTTTTCATTGTCCATGTTCATCATAGTCTGCACAGTGCCTACTACATGACTACATGGACTGAGCACCGAGGGGCAAATAAGTTTTCGTATAACTTTATGCCTACTTCCAAGGTATATTATCCAAGGTATATTATTTTTAAAAACAAAACAAAGGTTTTTGAAGAAAAATCATGCAAGGGAGGGAAATTTGGATTAAAGACTGCACCAAAAATATCACACTAAAACTATCATGATGTCATGAGAGAAATTAATGTGAGAAACGACATGTCTATGATACGAGTCCAATACGAAAAAAGTAAAATCATTTCACGGGGTACATCAGTACCTTTATAAAAAATCCAAGGTTTTTGTTTAAAGAAAATCAGTTTACGCAACATGAAAACAGAACAAAAGAATTAAAAGATGCAGGGTGTGAGGTATGAAAAACCAAACTACCACGCAACAAAGTCATGCTTTCACATGCGACTGCGTCAACAAACATGTGCTTTGTGCACATGGATGTTGCGCAATACTCAACCTGAAGCAGCCTCAAGACCACGACTGACCGAGCCCCCGCCCGCCCTATACAGGCCGGCCCGGCTGGCGGCGCAGTCAGTGTCGCGTTACATGGTCTCTCACTGCACTGCGAGCTCTACAGGTCAATGTCAGCTTGTAGTTTGCCGTTTGTCTTTGAAATCATTTCAAAGCTGTCTTTTCGTTTATGGTTACGTCATTGAAAATTAAAAGGATTATACTTATTCACAGGCAAAACGTCAGTGTAAGAATGGTGATACAATAGTGTGTGTAAGCAAAGATGCAGGTAAGATCGGTTATCACACATCATGCATTCACTCAACTGCGCTGCATAATACACAATGCACAATGCACAGTGACAATGAACTCAGTGCTTCTCACACAGCCACGAAGCATGCGCCACATAGTCACACACCGGCACAACACACCGAGAACCGTATGGAGGAATATTGTAAAGCAAAGTTGAACAGAGTACATGATATGCGTCTTCGAACTTGACATGAAAATTACTCCGTTTTATAAAGAGGTACATTGAATTTCACTACTGAAAATTGGCCACCATTGCTGCTTATTAAACCACTCCGCTAACCACTAACGCGCGCGCTAATCACAAATCACAATCATAATCACACGCACATGGTTACATCGCTGTTGGCTGAGCTGGTTGCCAGCGCGCGTACAAGCGTGCGGCGTATGCTAATATCAGGCGCGCTGACCTTAGCAACACGCGTACGGCAAGGCAAGTTGTCGCACCGCCCACTTGCCGTACGCTTGAGAGTGTATTTTCGTGCTGTGTGAAACCCACCTTTTACTTCAATTTTCTCTTTGCCAGGCATGAAAAAGACCTTGAATATATTGATTCATAACTTTCTGATTATCACTTCTTCTGGTGTCAAACTTGGTACATGTGATATTTGGAGTAATATTATTGAAAGAATGTCATTTTTTTGGTAAAATTGCAAGTATTTTTAAAATTACTGTGATTTTGCAGACGATAACGTGCGCGTATAACGATCACTTCGGGGAAAGCCCACAACATACGCGTATATTTGCATACTACGCGTGCATATCCCCGCCCTTTATTATTTGCGAAGGCAAACTCAAGCTCAATTGAATGTGAATGCAAATTTGTATCGTTAACAAATCAATCTAAAATTTTGGCGAACTTCAAATGTCTAGATCTATATTTTATTCAAAATGTGTAGGTAAGTCATGAAACTCGAAATAAATGATTTTTAAATGACCGTAGTATTTGAGTTAGGGTCGTGGATATATTTCGGAACTAGGGCCTTAAATTGGACCACAAATTTTAGATCGAAATCGAAAAATAGCCGAATTCTGTAATTTTTTTCAGGCACGCTTCGTACCAGGCATCAGCTCAGGGCAGCCGCATCCCCGTATATCGTGGGTAACATATATGTTACCCACGTAAAACTGTGTCATACGTGGAAGTAGGGTAAAATTTGGGAAAGCATTTATGTTATTAAATTTCTTTACCACATCTAGTATTACTACACTGTTATTATACTGTTCCTTAAGATTGTGACAATTTCTTGCGCTCTTCTTTTTTCGGCGTAATTTTGTCCTTCTTCTTCAGTACTTAACGAGATCGCCAGTCAAAACAGCAGACAAGTAGTCTTTTACGCGCAGGTAGTATCTGATGTAGGACAATACAGGCAATCTTAATGGCAATGGGGACATGTGAAACTTCCACACCAGACTATTTGAGTCTGAAATCAAAGACTATACAATTTGAAGCACAGATTCATAGTGTAAAACATTATTATTTTAATTTGTATTTTTATTAATAAAGCAATTATACGTAAAAATATGTTCGGTGTAAATCTAATATTTTTACTCAAATTATTGTTACAATAGATTTTATCATAAAAAATTGTGATTTCGAAAGAAATAATAGAAGTCGAACGATTGAAAAGCCTGCTGGCAGTTATTCATTCGGGCTGATCCAAGTCAAATATTGGGTTGGTAGCCGTATGTGTACGATGAACTCGATGATGGGTGCAGCATGCGGGTAAATTTTGAACCCTTAATTAAAAAGGCAACGAGGGACGCTGAGAAAACACCGCGAAATTCGGGGTTTTGGAGATAGGGGTAAGTATTTTTTCATATTATTATGTTCTTACTGATGGCATAGATGAATTCTAGTGAAATTTTTTTCCAAAACAGGGGCAATGTTAGGAGAAATAGGGGCTATTTTTTTGGCGTTGCTGGATGAGTGTCTCCTTGCGTGGGCAGTCGGCAGCACAGTCTATATTAATTTCAGTATATTAATAGAGATTCCGATTATTTTAGGACTATAAAGAGCTTAGGGGGTTTTTAATCATAGGCAGGTTACTCTATGATTAAGACTACAACGATTTTGATCCAATATCGGATTATATTTTCCCGCACACATAAAGTCAATAGGTGGGACTGGAAATATACGTACATGGACATGCAGCTAAAAAAAAATTTTGAAGTAACTAACATAAAGATGTAGGCGACTCTCCACATGCATTATTTTCTGGAAAAAATTAGTAAATGTAATCTAATGATTTCACATAATCTTGATTCGTTAAATGTTTTAATTTGAATGTAATTGTGATTATAAAAATGTAATAGAAAAAGTCAATTACCACTCCACCGGACACGCAAAATCGTACAATGAATCGATACATGGGGCTGCATCAAATTGATTTCCCTGGCCGCATGCATATTTTCCCTACGACACCACTTTTCTACGCTAATTAACCATTATTTTCCTAGGAACTAATGTTTTCTCCTACAAAATGACTTTTTCCCTTACGAAAGGTATGTTTTTCCGTAAAATAACTTGAAATGCAAAATCTTCAATCTTGGGGAGTGGAAAATGGGCGGAATTTAATGATTTCTTGGAAAATGTAAGAATATTCTTGAAAATTGTCAAACCCCTGCATCCTACAAATCATCAAAAAGCCTACGTTTACGACTAGGAAGGTTTTTCCCCGTAGGTATCCTATATACAAGTAGGCAGGGTCAATCCTACGGTAGGGGATTTCCTTTACGAGTGGCAGCCGTCGATGATAGCGATATAGGCGAGCGCTAGTCCGCTGCGCATGATGAAGTGAAAAATTTTCCGATTTTGAAATGCGCGCCTCTAGATGAGAAGGCAGTGCAGCTTATTAAGGGAATTCAGCACTATTATGTTCAGTCATCAGCTCAGAAAAAATGAATATTGATAAGCCTGTTTCATGAACGTAACTTTCAGCAATAGCAACATAAGAGTTAAACATGCAACAACTAAGAAGAGCAGGAAAAGAATCCATAACATTATGGAACACGTCAAAATCTGAGCTACCATGTTCATGATCAGTGTCTTTTATAAGGTTACAAATGAAGCCTGCAAAAATTGTATTTCAAAATGATTATTTAGTGTTTAAAAAGTAAAGTCGTAAATTGACCGAAT
>JZLH01S0512762.1:1031-21986 GCA_001188425.1 Eucidaris tribuloides
ATGAAAAAATGTTGAATACATACTGAAGCTAATGAATAAGCTATTCTATATCTAGAATAAAATATATTTTGTGATTAAATATAAATATAAATGTTTTGGTATCTTAACTACGTAAAAAGATAAAGGATTATCTAACACAATGTTTGTAAAAAGGCAAGAACCTTGGTTTAAAAAAACAAAAAGTTATTCCATTAACATTTGAGATATTAGAGTTTTACGAAAGCAAAATAAGGAGCTAGAAACTCAGTTTTAGTGGAATTATAGTGACCGTTAGTCTCAGATTTGAATTTTTTTTCTCGAGGAAAAAAATTCGTACCATAGAACGTACACTAAACGACTATTGTGTTTCTTTTGCATTTTTCAAATTCTAGGCAATCACTGACCCCCAGATTTCACAGATATGCCCTTCATCAATAGCCTAAGGGCATGGATTATCTTTTCCTTGTCTGCGGGGATGTTTGCAAATGAGATCCACTTCCTTTGAATTTGGATTTATTCATTATTCATGATGTTTAAAAAGTATCATTTCTTTCTTTCTTTGTATTGTCATCTGCCCAGGTTAATCCAAGAGACAACAAGCTTCTGTTTGAAGTATTTGATGAAAACAGACTGGTAAGTAGTTTATTCATCATAAAATGCCATACTACTAGTTACCTTGATGAAACAATTATTGCTCAAATGGTTGAAATCCATTGTAAAAAATGAAATTGAATTTGATTTTGATGAAAAAATAGATTTGCTTTAGATAAATCATTATGTAATTTGATGTAATTACATGCAGTGAACATAATATTAGAATAGTGTATTTATCATTTGATTACAGGAGAAAAAAAAGAAAAGAAACTAAACAGTTGTCTAACAGCCATCATACTAAATGTAGTAATTCGTAGAGTAAACTCATGCTTTCAGTTTTGTTACCCTCTCTGTCTCCCATGACTTTTTAATTTTCATTTATTCCTAGAATGGAAAAAATAAATCTGAGCGTATATGAGGTGTGGAGAATGTGGAGAAGTAGTTAATTGGACTGTCCCACATTCACGTTTCAATTTCAAGAAAAAAACCTTTGCAAAACACATTGCATAAATGGTCATAACAGTACTTTCCTGACATTGGGTGATTTCAGGTTTTGGATTAGTGTTTGTGTTAGTGTTATCTTAACAATAACATGAGTGTTAATCTGAAACTTGAAATCAATCTGTGTAAGCGAGTTAACCCCGAAATTATGATGCACTTTGGGAAGTTGGGGTTGTAGATAGTGTTGAAAATTGTCTGCTGAACCGAGCTGGGTTGCTGGTGTTAGCAATTTACATGCGTTTGTCCCATTCACTAACATTAGCCCCTAGCGATTAAGGAAATCACCATTTCAAGTTCGTTGTTAGTGTTAGTGTTATTTTTGTCTCAGTCTACCCAGCTGGGCCGGTCGTGCAGCTATATGTAATGTGTATGGCAGCACGATGGTGCGCGGTAAGCGGCAAGAAAGATGAAATTTTGATGATGAAATGACAAATGAGTCAAATACATGAAATAGAGAGGGAAGTACATGCCTTTCCGACAGTGTTATATTTGTAGTATGGTTGTTTAAATTTCATAACGAAATTACAACATTTCTTCAGGTTTTCCGCCGTTTTCGTGTTCGTCGAGCAAGGGATGTGACGTCACGCTCGTGTTAACACTCGTGTTACGCTATCGATTACAGAATCGATAATGGCCGTTAATCCGAGGCACAGTTTCTGTGCTCGGTTTAACGGCTCTTGCCGTCTACTAACACTAACAATAACACTAATCCAAAACTTGAAATCACCCATTATAAATGGTGTCAAGAGATGCATGGACTCTTTAGCTATACTGCTGTGTTCCCATCGTAAAGGTCATTTAGCCAACTTTACCTCTGAAATGGCTCAATTATGATGTGTGTCTGTGGTATAGTAGTAATAGTTGCAGAATGATAGCAAGTTGTTTTCGATAGAAGCAGAATTCTTTCAAAGAAAAAAAATTAAATGAATTGTTTGAGAAAAATGAGGCAAATATTAATAAAGTTATTAGTTTGTGAAAATTCTTTTGATCAGTGCAAATTGGCCAACACTATTGTTTTATTCGGGCAACCCTCCATTAGTTTTATATACAAAATATCACTCAATTTTCATTTTCTTGAATGTTTATACTCCAACATACTTGCTTAAAGGTAAATGACATGATTGGGGGTAGTCCTCAACTTGGGGTAAAAACTATTCTAGAATCAAGTAAACTATGCAGGGATTCTACCGTGAAAATGTTGTCAAAAGTTGACTCATTTTAAAATAATGTCCATCAGTAGGCCTTGTAACAGACAAATTTGTTGTGCAGCCTCCTATGGAGATTAAATCTATCGTGCCCCGATTAAATTAAACTGCTGGCCGAACAGGCTTGATTCTCCGTAAGTAAACAAACTCAAGACAAATCCTTCCAGCCAGGGCATCCACTCCAACGGGTGTACATTTGGTTTGTCTTTCAACCAGTTTGGTTCTGAAGGCATTTTTTATTACTCCCAATAATGTCACTGAGCTTTAACTACCGGTAATAGAAAAAAAATTGAAAAAAGGTGTGTATATGAATGAATATACATGAAGTACAGTCATGAGTTGCATGACAAAAGTGTTATTTCACCTGGGATTCTGGGAATAATGTAAATTTAGTAATATTTTGTGTATAAAGTTAATGAAGGGTTACTCACATAAAACAGAGGTGTATCTCAATCAGAAGAATTTTCAAAAGTTTGTATGATATCTTTCTCAAACTTTTACAGTTTCACTTATCTGTTTCTTTAACTCTAATTAACATGGCGAAATCGCAAATACACACCACACAATACACAGGCTGCCCACAGGGCTGTAATTTCTCTGGTACGTTAAGAATTAATCTTAAAAATTCTCCTTTAAAAGAAAATATTTATAGTCAGACTAAAATTTCCCTTTAATCATTCCTCTGAACTCCTCTTTTTTTTGCAGACCAGAGATGATTTCCTGGGTGTGGTTGAGATTCCCCTTCAAAATCTACGGGTAAGTTTTATGAGTTATGATGTGACTGTCATGTGTTGTAAGAGGCAACAATACAAAATACCAAATTATCATAATCCTGTTGAATTATTAGTTTTCTATCTTATTGGCAGGAGTTGTAAGTTTGGAAATTCAAGTGTTGATTTTTAGTAGTTTTAATACATGTATGTGCGCATTTTTACGATACTTTTTTGAAGATAGCAAAGTTGATGTGATGATGCCGACTAACAGTAATAATGACAATAGTGATAATATTTTAGTGGCAGTAGACTCTGGTAGTAGTGGTAGAAGTAATAACATGTGGATATTAGTTCTCTTCAAGAAATTAACAGGGTGTTTGAACTACTTCTACTATCAGTGCATTATTAAAAGTCATATTGAATATGTCAATTGATTTAGAATTTGTGGCAAGCATTATTCTTGTTTGAATAAATATGTTTTTTTTTTTTAAATTGATCAGTATTTGATATTATGTAGATGTAGTGAATGTCATGCACTATACTTCAATGATATGTATTTTACATTCTACACAAATCCTGTCTGACAGCTTGACCGGTATATATACATGTATGTATGCATTCCTGCTAGCAAATGAGATAGCAAATTGATATGGCTGAATGCTTTTGTGTCTGATAAATGCAATATTTCTAATGTGACATTATGTCAGGGGCACACATTTGCTTTTAATATACTAATAATATACCTTAAACAATATACTGAACAGTTATGCAATGTACACTGTACACTGGAAATGTAATTTTACTTGAGTATGTTTTAGATTTAAATATTCTTTATATAAAACATCAATTATATGTATGAAGTACATCAGTTTTGATCAAGTTCATTTACCAACTTCTCTGTAGGTTGTTTTATCCTGACCTTTGAAATTGTGTTTTAATGAAATAGGCAAACAGCAATAATTTTGCATTGATTTTAATAATTGGATGTACTCTGAAAAAAGCAAATATAGAGATTATGTGATATCAATTTGAATCGTTGATTCACTTTCAAAGAAATGTCATTTCGATAATTAAAAGGAAGAAAACATTACTTCCTGGAATTAGGCCCCTGTTATTTGATGCAGAGGCTATCATTCGGGTACGCAATCCCCCTCCCCTGTTTTGACACATGATAAAACTCAGATGCCTCAGATTTGCAATTACAGCCCATACTTGAACCCTAGATAAAAGTGGCAGTTTGAAATCTGCAGATGAGCATGTCTGGAACCGGGACATCGTGATATGAGGCATCAGTCGTTATCATAGTCAAAATGCCTCCAAGAAAGAAACCATTGCTGGATGATCATTGCATCGTGATAGTATCAATAAAGGATAATAAGTACGACACATTCTTTGTACTTAGTTGAAGAGAGACCAATGAATTTTGTAAGATATTACGTCAGTGTTTATTTTTTTGAATGATTGTGTAAAACATTTAATTTTTATAACTTTAAAAAAAATTATTTTACATTAAAAATGCATTGCTGAAACAGCTGAATTTAGGATATTGGGAAATTTTGTAACAGAATAAGAGTCATGTCATATGACGAATGAGCAGTTTAGATAAAATGCTTGCCAGTTGCTATGATATAAAGTGGAAATGATCTAATGAAACCTGTATAGAATATGTAATATATTTAACTTAAACAGTTTTATTAATGTTTTTGTTCATATTTTTATTCTATTGACAGACTGTCTCAAATGGAGAGGACCTTCCTGTTAAAGACTTCTTGTTACGACCCAGAAGGTACGTTGTAAATGTTTTTGTTCTTGTAAAAAAAAAAAATAGGAAGTTTAGGATAATATTGCGTAGTCGCAAATCTGCAAATATGAACAAAAATATATTAAAGATCTATTAAAGATTATGTTCATGATTTACACACTCCAAAATCAACTCATCGACCAAAATAAGCTAAATTCATTTATAATCTAAAGATTCACTTAAATCTTCACCTCTGACAAAAGCTTTATGACTGAAATGTCAGATTTTGTGAAGATAAGCACTGAAAACTTCAAACAGAATGCACGCGATGTACCTTCAAATTCAGAGAATGCCGCATCGCTCAATGAATTTGAATTTTACACAGCCATTAATCTAGTCTTACTGGCAAACCTGATTTGTGTATCATTTAGTGAAAACTAAATACCTGCTAATCGGAGCTTGCAAGATCAAAAACTCACACCAATGCTGTTAGACGATTGTCAAGCAATCTTTGCGAAGGTTGGACTTAACCAAATTCAAGAGGATGCCGCATCGCTCAATGAATTTGAATTTTACACAGCCATTAATCTAGTCTTACTGGCAGACCTAATTTGTGTATCATCTAGTGAAAACTAAATACCTGCTAATCGGAGCTTGCAAGGTCAAAAACTCACACCAATGCTGTTGGACGATTGTCAAGCAATCTTTGCGAAGGTTGGACTTAACCAAATTCAAGAGTAGTACATGTAGGTGGAAGCTGTATCCATTATCTAAAACCTAGACTACCATTAAAAAATAAAACTGGTGCAACAGCTTAATTTAAAATGTTTTATGGTTTATATTTCAAAAACTGGACACCCTATCTTTAGCTGGATCAAATCTGAGCGACAATGGTTTGGTGTGCAAATAATAAACACAGTCTTTAAAACTTGGTATTCTGAAAATGACACTTTGGTACATAGTAGTTGAAATAGCACAACACTCCATTTCATAACAAAAATGGTACACAAACCAATGCTAACATAATACTTACACAGAAACGTGTGTGGGACAGTGTTAAGTATAAATATTGCGACTTCAGGCTAGTGGTAACACTCACCTGTTTAATTGTCAATCCTACAAATAATTTTTACATTTGAAGGGATTTTTTTCATGTTACAATGGAAATGTGATATGATTTCACCTGGACAGCAAGGAAATGGGGAATTCTGACAGAAGATTTTTCATCATTGACTTAAACTCTAGTTTATCTTTACAATTCATACATATTCCTAATTATTTAAATTTCTTTGTCAATATGTTGTGTATTTGTTGACTGTGTACTGACTCATCCACTTATCTATCTGTTATAAGTTTATATATTTGATCAATTACAGATACAATGGCGGCTTTGGCCTCTGATACAATTAGTGGAATTTTTAAATTGAATTGAGTCAAATGATTGAATTGAAAATATGTGATACAACTCTGACTTGGAATTGAAGGTCAAAGGACATATGGCATTTATGCACAAAGAATAGAAAATCTGATGAAAGTTCTGGTTCAGATGTAATGATGGTTTTAGAATAAGCAAGGGCAGGTTTGAATCAAATGAATGGGGTCAAATTCTGGCCAGTTCAACATTTGAATGTGATGCCCTTGTTATTTTGGTGACCCCAGCCTTCTGAATAGCCAGGTACTGATGGGCCAGAAGCCGATCATTTCTACTGCTAGAACTTACTGAAATACATGTAGATGTCTCATGGCAATACAATGACATTCAATGGATTGAAGCTACTACTACAAGGAGAAGTGGTGATGGTCATTCTGACATGAATTCTCTCTACTACATTCTATAAATAGCAAGTTTGTAAGCTATCAATAAAAAATTATAACAATTACAAAATACTAGAAAACTGAATTATCTAATTTGTTAACAACCTGTAGAAGCTATAGTATTTAAAGAATATATAATACCACAAAACATGGCAATTTTCCACTCTGCCTAGATTTTTTTATCAATTTTTGTTACCATCATTATTGTTGTGCCTTCCCACAATGCATTGTGAAGGATGTATTTAGAGCATGCAGCCTGTATTACCAAAACTGGTCCGCGACCCTTGCACACCTTCCCTTGTATTGCCCCCAAAAGGCAGCGACCCCAAACTAGAAGGGTCTTGGTAATAATGCTGACACAGTAAATGGGTTCAAACAACTACTTAAAGATTTAATCAACACCTACAAATTACAGTTTAAGTCAAGTTCTATCTTGTTTGATACTAATACTGTAAATCAATTCCTATTAGATTTTGTTTTGGCATTCATAAAACTTATTTGTGTAAGAATACAATGCATCATCCTTGCTTACTTGATACCAAATGCCTGACCTGACTGGGTAATGAAATCGATGCTGGTACCTTGTAGTTTGTAAATTTTTGTTGTCACTAATAAAAGCGAGGCTTGTGTGTTTGATGAGGTGAACTAGAACAGTACATATGAAAAACAAATGCTTTAGTGGTGTCGATACAAACATATGAAGCAATTTGTAAACTTGCTTGCTTTGGATATCATTTACTTGTTGAAAACTTTGTGTAAAGTTTATTGGGGTTTTTTTCTGTTTGGATGGGGATGGTGTGGTGAAGTATTATTGAAATCGGACCTATTTCTGTGACGATTGCAGACCTTTGAAAAACACGGGTGGCTGTTAACCCATTGCTTACAGGAACCGGATGGGCCCTGTACAATGTCTATGAGGATTTACAGAATCTCGTAGGCAATGGGTTAATAGTTATAAGTGAACGTAATTCCAATTCTCCCTATCTCATATAGCCGATATCAAGCGATATCACCTCACGATGCCAATATCTGATCGATCACTCTTGGGATGTATACTTAGGTTCCGGTAAATCGTACAGTCAAACGCACAAAACATGTCATTTTGAACCTTGTCAAATTCGTAATTTCAATATCTTATACCCGAACAAACATGGATTGACCTGATGAACAATTTTGGAGAATGCCCGTGTCGCAATTAAAGGACTTTCTTAGTGAAAGAAATGTTCCTACAACCAGTAAAGGAAGGAATGAAGTCGAAACTCTCGCCAGGATAGCCGCGAATGTTTACCCCGTGAGAGAGAAATGCGACCACGCGCACACCGAGTCGGAATGCGAACGCCGGTGTGTGAGGACTGCTGGTGGCTCCGTTCATGGCCTAAATGGAAGGGTTATATGAACGAACAACTTGAAAAAAAAAATATTCGCAATATAAGAAAGATTTTGACATGATCTACGAGTATTTTAGCATTCAATGTGTATCACGCTTGCTTAAACCGGAAGTTTATTTCCCAAGAATAATGGGTCAAAAAATTAGAGCGCCACATACATTCAGATTCGGAGAGCTATATGCAATAGGGAGAATTGAATGATGTTATTTTGTGTAAATACCCCTGGATGGTGATGCGATATGTAAATCAGCTGTTCTAAATGAATGCACCTCAATGCATGGACTCCAGCCTGGATACAGTAGTTGTTGCTGTATATGTGACACTGGCGAAAATCTGTGAGGAAATCCAGTTCATCAAGGGGGGATGGATGTATAGACCACTACCCCCCCCCCCCCCCCCCCCCCCGACCCTGAACACGATGACATCACAGATTTATGCCAGTGATCTGTGTAGCTCTCATCAGGTAGTTATGGGTAACCTGTTTCATAGAAGGTATTTATGAATTTCAACACATTTATGACATTGGTATATTTTTCTAGAGCAGTGCATGAAATTTGAATACATCACATTGTGTGCTTTTGCAGAAGGGCCTTAGTATATGTTCCCAGGAAACAGTAAATTTAAGAAATATTGCCTTATTTGATCATATTTGCACTTAACAGACTGACAGAAGGATCTAAAAATATCACATTATTTTGATTTCATGTGAAAAAATCCAATGGTTTTCAAGTTAGAGGCAATGGAGTGTTAGGCCCTTCTGCCAGGAACATATGCAAAGGCCCTTCTGCCGGCCATACGATGATTATAATTTCAAGTAATTTATTAATATCTACGTTTTTATCCCTGTGTCTTGACAGTCCTCGATCCCGGGTGCGTGGGACGTTACGGATGGCCATAGGATTTGTACATGATGATGATGTGCCTGACATGGAGGTAGAGCAGGAAGAAGAGGTAATACAAGACATCAAAATTAACCCATTCCCTCCCAGATTCTGTAATTCCCATAGGGTTAATGCATGACATGCCCTGTTTCCGTAGCCAAGGGATTAAATAGTTCTTGCAAATTTTAGTGTTGTAAAATGCTATCCCCACCTCCCCCTCCTCCTTCCCCAAATACAGGCTATACAGTGTTATTTTACAGTAAAAACTTGCTGAGATGATAAAAAACAAAATCTAACCAAAAACCAGTGATTCAGCAACAAATTTAGGTCAACTGAAAATTGGCAAAATCATCTGAGTGACTGTTTCAGCTTTTTGTAGGTTTTCAACATTTTAGGTATATTTGGATTTCTCAATTTGGCTCAAAATGATTTAGTAAGACCTTGGATCCTGAATCTCCTTTTGTTAGTAAAGATACATTGTTTCCCGTTTTCCGTTGTTAACAGTTTCTCATTAGATCTGCGAGATAATGTTGTAAAAGAACATATCTCTACAGATAATGGTAAATGGTATCAAGATAAATCAAAATATCCCCAAAGTGGTAAATTGTCAAAACAACATATAGGTCTTAGCACAGCTGCTGGGTGAGACAAGAGAGAAATTGGATCATTAAAACTGTACAATGTATTTACCTTAAGAATCTTGAAAATTCTGAAACAGAGATATATGGTTTTTACCAAATTGCAGCTGAGGTTGTAATCTCTGATTAATATACATTAAATTGTGCCAATTTGCATGAATCTTGGGACTGAAGTTCCCTCATATAACTCAAATTGAAAATCACACAAATCTGAAAGAATTATAGCATGTTTTGTTGTATCAATCACAAGATGGTTCCTAGTCATGTGCATGTCAAAATTACATTTCCTAGATTTAATTCTTTAAAAATCAATGTTTTAAAATGGCAAAAAAAATCACATCAACCTTGTAATCACTGTACATTGTAGCATGATATTTTGAATACTTATAGCATAATGTCATGCAGCTTTTAATTTTAATTTTGCAAAACTACTCAACGTTTTTAGCATTCACGTTACGCAGTGTAGAGGATGAAGTTACCACTTTCCAATTTTCTGATTACAAAAGAATAACAACTATGAACTATCTAAGAGTTTAAAAAATTCCTGTGTTTGAGGATTGATTCAAATTTCAATGATTTGGAGAATTTTTAAACGAGCTTCCCTTGTCGTTTGTTTGACTGTCTCAGCCTCAGATCACGCTAACGTTTCCTACGACCGGCGGACGAAACTCGGTTGGTTTTGATATTTATCGGTTGTGTTGCTGCATCTCTGTTTCTCTTATAGATATTTATCCATATTTAACTACCCTCACTATTGACTTCTGCACTTGTCATGATCAACTTAACTCTTTGCCTGTCACATTTAATCCTTTGCCTCCCAGATTCTCTAATTTCCATAGAGTTAATACATGGTATGTTTAGTTCCCGTAGCCAACGGGGTAACTTTTGGTACATTAATCCATTCAGGGCTGATCAGGGTTTTGCTCACCTTAAGGTCTATGAGAAATGTTGGTCAAATCAAATTGTTTATAGGTTAAAGACACTATATAACATTGTGGAAGACCCATTTACAAAATTGTCAAACTTTGCTATAGGACATACCTGACAGTGTTTAAATAGACAAATAAACACCCTAGAACACAGACACTCAGACATTTATGCTATCACTTGTAAAATATGTACAGATAAAAATTGACACATATTCTCGGCAGATGATAATTCTACAACACAGCAGTCTATGGGGGGAAAACTGGAATGATCTGTCAGTGATTTTTACTTTTTTAAAGCATGTAATGGTCATTTTGAACTATAATTTTTTCAGAGCTTCATTTTTTAAACCTTATTAAAGACACTAGGAGCATGGGGAATCATGTAGCTCACATTTTTAAAATGGAAATATTGTAAATGCAGTGTATCATTTGGTAAATGGTGGGGGAAAATGAAATGTTCTAGTATGTTTTGGTAGACAGACCTATATATCATCTCTTAATGCACTGAAAATCACACAGTCTGAAATGTGTCAAGATTTGAGAAAAAAATTATAAGGAATAAACCTGTCAGGGGTGGGTTCCACAGGTTTGCCTAAGGAGATGTACATAATGATATCATTATCAGCTTACTGATCATTTAAAAATCACATATGATATATTGTCAGGATTGATGTTGTCTTGTCATGTCTGGCATAACAATACCATACTTCACGATGAAAAATCTGTTTGATCGACCAAAACTATATTCATGGCTTTAAAGATTGTGTCATTGATTTGCACATCAAAAAACATCTAAATGATTGAAATCAGCTGAAATCATATCCAATGTGAAGATTAATATAAATAAACACCTCTCATAGAGACTTGGGGTAAACTATTGAGTTTTGGTGAAAATCTGGACGGTTAAACTTCATACTTTTTCCAATTACTCAGAAGCATTTTCAAAAAATCCGCGACGTCAAACGTGCACGTGCCGTTCCAAAATTGTCCGATCAGCCGTTAGCTAAATGTCGTGCGGAGGTTAGCCGTTGACCAATTAGTGCACTGAGCTGGTCTTCCGACGTTACACAATAACGCGATTCGCAGTTTGAGCAAAATTGAAACTCACGGGAAAGAACAACATTCTGGTAACATGTCGTTATTAGTTTTTCTCATAAAACAACAAATTCATGACGTATGGATCTCAAACTTTCAAACACCATTTGTAAGTACTAAACTATCCGCTTTGGATTGATAATGAAGGGAAGTAATGGACTTGCACATCCTCACACGATTTTAAGCAATTACTATTCTGCCGCCTAATACTGATTCTAATAGGATATAAAATTAGCAACACTGCTTGTATGGTGTGTGTATGTCAGGGAAAAAATAAAATTTTCTTTTCGGGGGCTACTTTTCCAGTTTCAGATTTTCTTTTGTATTAACCCTATGGCAATTTACGTGGACTCTTTTGCAAATTTCGGGGGCTCTTTTGTCATTTCGGGGTCGAAATCGCCCCTGTTTTTTTTTCCCTGGTGTATGTGAAATATTTACGTATGTTTATGACATGGAAAATCTGAAAAAGAAAATTTAGAAAACAACTTATACATGTTATGCTACAAATTAATATGGCATGCAGAGGGTTAGTTGTATATCTTGTCATTGAATCGCGCTTTACCGGTTGCATATTTATTACATCATGAACCAGTTAAAGCCCAAGTTTAGTTTTGGGGATTTTTTGTTATTTGAAAGCTTTATGTCCCAAAGTCATAACCGTGCAATAAGAGATTCTGAATGTCTTTAGTTTTTTTTTTATTAGTTGATGAAAAATCTCGAGGGAACCCCCGAGATTTTCGACTATATTTTACATTATAGCATCCAAAGGGTTAAAAAGGCTTTAAGGTTGCATGTGTTATACCTCATCTGAAAGAACAGACTCTGCTCTTTCAGATGAGATATAACTCATATAACCTTCTTTTTTTTCTTTAGGTTTTTTTTTAATTATTGAAAAATCGTCGGGGGGGGGGGGGAGGACTCCAAGATTTTCGGCTATATTTTACATTATAGCATCCAAAGGGTTAAAAAGGTTATATGAGCTATACCTCATCTGAAAGAGCAGAGTCTGCTCTTTCAGATGAGGTATAACACATGTAACCTTTAAGTCCTTTTTAACCCTTTGGATGCTATAATATAAATATAGTCGAAAATCTCGGGGGTTCCCCCCCCCAAACTAATTTAAAAAAAACTAAAGACATTCAGAATCTATTATTGCAGGGTTATGACTTTGGGGCATAAAGCTTTCAAATAACAAAAAATTCCCAAAACTAAATTTCGGCTTTAAGATTGAAATGCTCATTTTGTGCTAATTGTGTTTTATTTTCAACAACTTTGTTCTCAGCATGGTGTTTTGTAAGATGTTCGTATAATTTTGATTGATGCATAGGTTGTTTGTGTAAGATGTTTTCATATTTATAGAGAGAATGGATATCTGAGGAATGGAATTCTGAGAATTGTGTCACTTATAACTTTTAATTGTCATCTTTGGGCTTATGTTATCCACACTTAACACATTTAGTTAGTTATCCTGAAATCTGTCAGTTTGGGTGAATGACATAATGGCATACCAACTTTCATTACTGTATGATACCAAAGTTGATGTTTTCTTGTCATTTTTACTCTGAAGCTGCATTTCTAACTGCATGATTTTGTTATCCATTTATCAGTGACTTCTGTTAATATGTGCAAAGGACATGATTGTTTAGTATACCAGGGTAGTTGTCCAGGCTGGGAGAGGGTGGCGGGCATGGGGGGTAAATCCAAGGGGGGGGACAGGGGGACATGTCTCCCTCCCCTTTTGAAAATGGGACACAACCAACATATCCTAGTATTACAAGAGTGTCATGTCCCCAATGGGTGTTCCCCCCCCCCCACCACACACACACATTTCAAAATGGAATTGCACCTGTGAGGGTGGGGGTAGTTGTCCTAGAACTAATGTCACCACCAACAATAACAAAAGTGATGTTCACTCTCCTATTGTCCCTTATTTCTCTCTCCCTTTCTTTGCAGCCTGACTGGGAGATCGTTGAGTCCAACAGCGAGAATGATCGATCTAGAGCGGAAAGTGTGGACACTCAGCCCCAGCTGCCGGCCCTTCCCCCGAACTGGGAGGAGCGAGTTGACGCCAATGGTAGGGTATACTACGTGGATCACTCCAGCCGACGGACACAGTGGTCAAGACCTACAGTGGCGTAAGTCTCACATAGGGAGCAAGGCCCCATAGAGAAACTGTTGTGCACCTGGCAGAAGGTCGTTAGCGAATGTTCTAGGCAGAATGGTGTTAACAGTAAATTGCCTGTAATGTGACAACCGTTGGCATTTTTCACATGAAATCAAAGTATTTAGGGACTGTGATTTTCCCTTTACGAGTAAATCGAAACGGAAAATCTGGTTTGGTTCTTTACTTTTCATGTGAAAATTCATGGAATTCACCTTTGCAAAACAGAATTCATGATTATGATGTGTACATTTTCAATGACAAAATGGAATTTCCATTTTTAGATCAAGTTGAACGGAATTACAGATTTTCAGAAATGGAAATGACCATTTTTTGAAATGGAAAATCACTGTCTCTAAGTATTGTGATCTTTATGGCCTTCTATCAGTATGTTAGGCAAAAATATGGAATGAGTTGTTTTTCTTTTAAGTTAGAGGCAATTTACTATTAACGCCCTTCTGCTTAGAGCATTGCTAACGACCTTCTACCAGGTGCATGATGAAATATGCTCGTTTAAAGATAGTATTCTTGATTTGTACAATACCCAAACTATTTTTGCTCAGATTTGACCATGGATTATTCATCACTCGAGACTTGTACATCCTGTGGTTTTGGAAAGATAAGTGATGAGCCAGTAGTGTCATCACTCTTAAGACAAAATGAAGCATTTGACAATTAGTAATATTCTTTGTTAATAAAAATATTGAAGAAATACAGTTAATTTAAGAAATCATGGGGGTATTATTCAATGCCACCTCTGGCAAAAGTGATTGTGTGAATATGCCAGTAATGGCTGTTAAGGTTGCCATGGTTGCTACAATATGGCAGATACATCACTCACAGCACCACCAATGGCAAGCCACGTCTAGCCACATTTACACCTTGCAAGTCGACATCATTGTTAGCACAGCTAGCAGTCTGGTTGCAGTGCTATTGTCTAGCTTGATTAGTTGGCATCACATGTGAAAACTGTGGTATGAGGACAGTACAGAACAAAGGTCATTTATCCAAAGCTTGTGCAAGAGGACATTTGACAAACTGGAAACAGTGAAAAAAAAAAAAAACAGTGAAACTTTTTTACAGTAAATCTTTTCCATAGAATGTTCCAAAATCAATGCAGCCAATAAATTTAAGAATGGTTACTTTCAGATGTTTCTGTAGAAGATCTATCCAGGCTTCAAAGATATATTTTTTGTATCAAGGGGTCATTTGTTCATCACCTAACAATGAATTGGCTTATATTGATTACATTTTTGACATCTCCTCCTGATATCCCTTCTTTTCCGATTGTAAACAGGAACACCACAACCACACCCACCAGGAGTGGATCTCAGAATGATGCAGCCAGGGCCCAGTTCTTGGCCAGGAGGGTCATCAGTGTAGAGGACACCATCGAGGGACGAGATGACGAGGATTCAGGAGCTGTAAGTCTGATTTTGACGTAATATTGTAATCCTTTGTATCAGATATACCCAATATTCGCTGAAATCAGACACTATATATGAAAATTCTGTACTTTTTGCAGACTTTCTTACTTCCGGGCTGAATTGGAACAAAAGTGGTGGCATTGATATAATATAGCCAATCTTTTTGTTGTTGTGTTGTCTGTTTTCTCTCTTTTGAGTGGTTCAACTAGCGCTACCCCACTTATGGGAAAAGTTCCATTCAACAAACGTAAATGAAATTTTGATTTTATCCTTAGTGTAAAACATGAGGTGAAGCAATGTAATCGCAAAATCAAGAATAAAACGAAGCATGCACATTGTAACACACACAAGATATTGGAAATAAACGAATGGGCAAATCTCGCCCAAGCAGCGCAACTATCTGAGTGCGCCCCCAACGTTCTTTTGTAGACAACTTTATGCAATATGGAGAATAATAAACCTTCAAAACAGTTGGGGAACTCAATATTGATTGATTGTATCTGTCTTCTTGGAGAACTCTAGCATTGAGTTGCCTTATTTCCCAGAACTTTTTGAGATTTCTTAACCATAGGCATGATGCTTTAGAAAGTTGATGACCAAACAGTAGTGAATATACCTGGCTTATCAATAAAATGTATGAATATTGATTTCAGACTCTTTAGGATTTGGATTTGGCATTTGTGGATGACCAATTTACAACAAAAGTCCGAGAGTCATTTAATTTACAAAATCACACTGTCCAACATGTGTGTCAAAGAAAGAAGTGTGCTGTATGTAATGATACCAGTGCTTTCCAGTGCATTTTACCACATTTCACTTTTGACTGACTGTATACAGTGAAAATATAAACATAAAATGGCATCATTACATAGTATTGAACCTGTTTTAAATGCAGTTTTAAATTTCTGCATTTGTTCTTACTTTTGTGAAGAAGAAAACAAACATGCAAGAAAACATATGACCTGTTTGAAATCCAAGCTCATTGTTTTGATGTTTTATGCATCTCTCTTTGTTCCATCTTTTTTTTCAGGGAAGTACTCAACAGCCTGCAGCTGTAAGTAAATGAATATGTTTTACTCTCTTTAATAAGAATTATGAGATACATGGTTTTTGTCATAAATGTTCACATTTCTTATCAATGAATTTTTAGATGTACATATCTATAGCATTCAGATTCCTTACAAAGACAAATAAATTTGTCAAAGTTTTGGTGTTCATGTTTTAGAAAATGTAGGAAAAGCATATATTTCTGAGAAAATGATGTGGATCATATTTGATTTGATCTTGCATAAAGGTGCTTTGTCAAATATTTTCAACTTATTCATCACCAGAATGAAGTCATTACAAGAACAGTTGTAGAAACCAAGATTGGTGTAGAGACCTTTTTCTTCAAAATGTTAGTCTGATAACATCCCGAAACATCTACATCACTGAAGAGTATCACAAGGGGCTGAAAAATGTGAGTGTGTAATTTTCTTGTGTGGTCAAGTTATCTCCATTTATGATATGATTCAAAAGAAAAAATAACAACAGAAATGCTGCCGTAGGTAAGAATGATGTAATCTTACAGCATTTTCACATGGTGGCCATATTGGGATTGCAATCACAGTGATTGGATTTACCGGCTGTACACATGAAAAAAATGTCTTCGCAGACAACGTGTAATAGAATTTGAAATTCTAGGGAGGAGGCGTGGCCATGTGCCTTTGTATGCTGTCAATCAGCTGCCCATTAATGACACACTTGCTCTAGAGTGCATGGTATTCCAGCAGATGTTAATTAAAGGTCACATAAGCTCTGCCTTCCAAATCGTGTTTTAGAAGTCAAGCTGTTCACTTGATGAAAACATGTCATGATTTGGGAGAATTGTGATCTGAAACACCTCTATACCACAACTTGGAAATCACGCTTGAATTCCCAACCATGATTCTAGTTTCTGCACACACAACTAAACGAAAAAATGTTGTTAGAGTGATCAGTAATTGTAATCACGGTTTGACCACCTGGTAAAAAATTTCTCACTCTCCCACTTTCCCTCACTGCTCATTTCCTTTCTTACATCTTTCAGGCACCTGCACCCCAACCGATACAACCTGCTAGTGATGATCCCCTAGGACCCCTACCCCCTGGCTGGCAGATGCAGAAGGCACCCAACGGCAAGGTTTTCTTTATTGATCACAACACACGAACAACGTCATGGGTAAGCTAATTATGTATTGCAAATATGTAAACAAATATAATTGGTATGTATTTGGCATACAAGTTTTCTGTTTCATAACAATGGCTTCTGTACCATTATTATCAAATACCAAAATACATAACACTTTATGTATTTGGTAGATATGTACACCAAATATATTTGGTATATATTTGGTATATCATTGGTATTCTAGTCTTCTTTTTCGTACTGGTATGCCAGTATACCATTTTTGTTACCAATACCAAACATACTAGTACACTTATGTATACCCAGTTTGCAAAGGCAATTTCAACAAGTCAAAAGAATAAATCATTTTGTTTTGTGTTTTATTCATAAAGCAGTGTCTCATTGTTGCTTACTATCCTCTTGGCTCAATTTTTTATTTGTTTTTGGAGTTTTCTACTGACTGTTTAAACTGGTTATGTATAGATCACAAGTGTTTGAGCACCAAACTATCACTTTTGCAAGAATATTGAATATCCTGATCTATTGGTATTTTCCAGTAAACATATTCCTGTATGTTTTACAGGGGTAGATTGAAAGTGCACATTAAATTCCTGAGACTGTAACATTTCTCTTGAAGAAAAATTCTATGCAGCAGTGATCTTTTTTTTTTTTAATAATGCATCTGTCAGTGTGATTGTTAACATGATGATGTAACAGATGCTTATCTGCAGTAGTACATCAGTGAGAACAATATGCATTAAGAGTTAATATCCTGTATGTGCTGGTTAATTGCTCAGTTTGATTATCATGTTTTATTGATGAGATGTGACAAATAATAATATCTTGATGGAGATGACGTTTTAAGTTCTTGTAATCTTGTCTAAATCTCCAGCAGTTAAATCAATAATAGAACACACCCAATTGCATGTGAAGGAATAATTTAGAATTTACGTAAGAATTTTACTGGTAAAATTATAAACCACATATTCTTTGTGTACATAAATTGGAACATAGTCATAATTTTTCTTCTATACATATAATATGATTATTTCCCGCTGTAATTTTTTTTTTCAATTTTATTTTATTTTGTCTTGACAGGAGGATCCCAGAAGGCAGAGACAACCACATGATGAACTAGGACCATTACCAGTAAGTATTTTGTAGTAAACTAAACTCCACTCCCTCAATGTAATCATAACTTGGTATTGACATTCTCCCACCCCTTTCCCCTCCATCTCATCACCAACCCTTTGTTGTAATTGGGTCTTGAAACAAATTTGTCTGCTCCTATAATACCAAATGAAATTATGTTTAATCAAATATTAAATCTGTATTGGTAACAACCCTGTTTCCACATGTGATGTTCTTGAGCACACCTTGCCATTTATTGAACCCTCTGCAGTAAGACCTCATCCCTCATGAGGTATGACACTTCCTTTCTGGAAATGAAATCATGTAGAAAAGTTGTACATGCAGATTTTTGTGGAGCTTCTCTATAATGTATATGAAACCTTTATACAGTTTCTTTGCACATTGTTATGTGAGTTTTTATGGCCTCCGCCCCATAAGGGAGCAGGGGGCATTTTATGTTTTCGGGTTGTCCGTCTGTACGTCCGTGCGTCCGTGCGTCCGTACGTCTGTACGTCCGTGCGTCCGTACGTCCGTGCGTCCACACTTTCCTCGTGAACAAGATTATTGAAGTACCACTGGAGGGATTTTAATGATACTTAATCCAAGGGTACACCACTAGGGAAGGATGAATTGATTAGATTTGGGGAACAAATCTGTCAAGGGTCCAGGTCAATGAACTTTGTCCCTAAAATGATGATTTTCTGCCTGTAACTCCAGTTAGGAGCGCTCACTGTTGATATAATTGGTGGTTAGGTTAAAAAAAAAAACAAATATTTTGGTAGAGTCACAGGGGTCAAAGGTCAAGGTCAAGGGTCAAGTCAATGACCTTGTCCCAAAATCTCATTTTCGGCCTATAACTTCAGTTAGGAGTGTTCACTGTTGTTGTAATTGGTGGTTTAGGTTAAAAACCAAAAGACAAATATTTTGGTAGAGTTACAGGCGTCAAAGGTCAAGGTCAAGTGTCAAAGTGTCAATGAACTTTGTCCCAAAATGCTATTTCTGCCTATAAGTTCAGAAAAGAGTGCTGACTGTTGATGTAATTTGCGGTTAGGTTCAAACCAAAAGACAATATTTTGGTAGAGTCACAGGAGTCAACAGTCAGGGTCAAGGGTCAAAGGTCAATGAACTTTGTGCCAAACCTAACTGTTGATATAATTAGGTTGTTAGCTCCTACATAGTGGCGCACTGGGCGGAGGCATACCCATCGACTGCGCGCGGTCGAACTTTTCTAGTTTTTATATGAAGGACCAAAGAGTCAGAAAACAATTAACGTGGATGATTATTTTAAATTGTACAGTCCATATACCCTATACTGTAGATAGATTCACAAGTTAATGCCAGCTTGTATGGATAAAATCATTTAATTTCATAGAAATGATAAGCAATGACCTTAGTTATAACTTGGAACAGAACCTATACATAAGGCAATTATAAAACATTCTTCATTCCGGAAAATAATTTATGTCTCTGTCATTATTCTTATTTCATTCTTTGTAATTAAGGAACTGTGTTATCATTTTCAAGTGAATGTTTTAGCCCTAGTTTAAATATGGTATGACTTGTTTTGAATAAATTCATTTTTAATTTCTGTTTCTTCTCATTTGTGTAGTCTGGCTGGGAGATGAGGGTGTACACTGATGGCAGGGTATTCTTTGTTGATCACGGTAAGTAATGCATGACTGTTCTTACATACCACTTTGTATATGAATATGAGTGGTAACTGTTTCACCCCAAATACACTGAGTGTTTTGGGGGAAAGGAAGGGGGTTGGTGGTACATGGAACAGGGCTCTATCGCTCAACTTTCTTGTGATGATGATTTATGCCAATGCTGCTGACGTAGGATTGTCTTGTGACCTATTTCAATAGTCTTGTGGACATTTTGACTGTCATGCATGTTTGAACAGTGCTAAGCAACTTTTAGATTGTTGTGTCAACTTCATGCAACTATAACGTGTCACACATGCAAAGTGGAGGACAACAAATTTGGTAAATAACCATAATTGTACAGAAAAAGTTGTATTTTTCCAATTTCACAAAATATCTGTGATAAAATCTCAAATTTGTAGGAAAATATCCAATGTAACCCTATTTCATTCATGAGTGATTTAATGAGGCCTGTTCCTCTACATTGAAAAAGTGTAATGATAAATTAAATTTAGTGTCATAAACTTTATTCTAATAGCATTGATTGAAAGGTGTTATTTTTGGTGCAAAAATTTGCCAAATGACATGTTAAAAGTTAATATCAAATTTATTTAAATGTTAAGGTGGGGGATTACTTTGTTGCACATAGTACCCCAGAAAAATTGCATATGTGATTCTGTAATACAGTTTTCTTTGTTCTTTTTATGATCACTTGACATTTTGTTGTATTTGATTGATTGCATACCAAACATCATGTGATGCCGAATGCCCTGTTTCACTGAATGAAACCTTTATGAGAGGCACCAGGGTATATTTATTTGTCTTGCTTGTATTTGGGTACAAAGTTTACTACTTGTATTAATGTGTTGAACATCCCATGGTATGCACCCAGTGGCATTGATCAAATGACCCAAATTTGTTTGTCATCAAACTAAACATTTGATCAATAAACCTACGGTGTTTTA
>JZLH01S0512817.1:0-16459 GCA_001188425.1 Eucidaris tribuloides
CTTTCCCATCACATACTGTAAGACACTCCACACTCATGACAGATCAAGGAGTTACTAAGCGAGCTCGCTTAGTAACTCCTTGGACAGATCATCGCACACCCCTAATCCCGCCCATTCCAGCCGGAGAATTGCAAGTGGTCAAAATAAAAGCTAATCGTGAGAAAAGACAAGAAGAATTTGACCGAATTCCATTCCGGGGTCATCGCACATGTTAACAGTGACGATAGTAAACACAGCGTCGAGTTAGAATCATGGTTGTATTAGCAGGGAGATGTTATAGGTTACAGAAATCAGCCATAGCACAGCACATGCATGGCTAATGAAATTGTAAGTAAAAGGTTAATTGAGTGTCAAGAGAACAAAAGAAATGATTCAATGAACCTTTTTGCCAGTTGATGTTAAAGGAGCAATAAATCGGTTGCTGCAAAAAGCATATCTCTTGCCTGAGTATAAGAACCAAGAAGTACATTGTACACATTCTTAGGAATTTTCTTGTAATTTAATAGGTTTACAACAATGGTGTCGTGAACGCCAACAATATCAACATCAAAGTTCACGCATCCATTCTTCTGGAATATTTTTCATTAAAAAATTAGATTTCTTCTATCTGAAGAGGGGTGTGTCAAAATCTAATACCAATTCTTCAAAAGTTTGTGACAGGGAGGGTGGATTAAACAAATCGGCAATGGTACAAATGCCTTTATCATACCTATACATATAACAGAAGAACAGGTTTGATTTAGATCGAATTGATTTATTAAACACAGAGATTGACATGCACTAATTCTGAGATTTGAAGGCGTAAAATTCTTTGGCAGCTTCCACTCGATATAAATACCATGAACGCAAAGAATCAGCTAACTGTGCATTGCCCAAGGCGTTCAATACACATCTGCGGCATAACATTTCCAAAAAATGAGGTAATCTTGATTTAAATCTTTCAGAACGATAGTTCAATATATTCCAAGAAGCATGAAAGTATCAAAAAGATTTTGACCCATGTCATCTTTTTGGCAATGGAAATTTTAAGGGTCAATCATTTTGAGACCGCTTTTTATACAACATTACACAAATATTAATTCTTTGACCCTATCTGTACCCCACTCCAGATAAACTTATAAAAATTATTATTATTATTATCATTTATATTATATTATTATTATTATTATTATATTATTATTCTATTATTATTATTATTATTATTATTATTATTATTTATTATTATTATTTATTATTATTATTATTATTATTTTCATTATACGAGTATCGATTATTTAACCCCATCACATAAAAGTGCAATGAACGTCAATCGTAGGATTTTTTTCCAAAAGAAATAAGAAATCCTCAATGCTTTAAATATTGAAAATCCAATATTTTACGTGCAAATGGCAAATGTTTGACAAAAACTTATATAAAACAGTTTTGTTTAATTGAAAATAAATAACACTGAAATAAACCCTAAATTTATTATTATTACAAAAACACCCTTTCGGCCAAACGGGGGGGGGGCTTGGGACGAAAAAGGTCGCGTTCAGTCAACGCAACGCGACTGGCGCTCCGACGCACCATTTCGGCCAAACCGGGGGGGCTTTGAGAAGGGCGGTTCCAGTCAACGCGACGTGACGCAACGTAACCCACCAGCTTCGCACAAGCCCAAAGTTTGGCACATATTACACATAGATAAATACAACGATTGACCTATATAAAGGATTAATAATACATTTTGATTACGGTATACACAATTCAGTTGATTCTAGCAATGATTGTTTCTACATAATGTAGGTCATTTCATATGATGAAAGACAATTAAAGTAACTGATATAATAGGAAAACTAGTACAACGCATTAATAATAATGATGTGTAGTATACCCTTTTTCCCGATTTTGGCGATTTTGATACCCTTTCAATGTACGCGCGTACATCGCCGACCGTGAAAAACAACCCTTTTTACCATTTTTTCACACGTGCATGTGTACACGTTGTAATGGCACTGGCTCCCCCTCCCCCCCCCGCGGCAAAATGCTAGCATCGAGTCCGGCCTGAAACCACTGCTCCCCCCCCCCCGCATAAAATATAAAAACCCGCCTATTCCTTTGGAGGACAGAACATGACAAATGTTTCTAATCCATATTTAAGGAAATATGGATCCTACGAGAATTACAAAACTTTCCGAGGGAAGGGCTGCTACCTAGGCATGATGGGGCTTTCTGTTAAAAATTGGTACTTAGAAACAAAATGTCAATCTTATCTGGCTGCGCGCGCGAAACTTTAAAGGTCAAAGGTTAATGTGCGGCGTACGTGAGTTCCTGTAGCTGGTTTGTGTTGTGTCTTTGTCGAACAGTGGGTTGGGATGTTTTCAGCATAAAATTATGTTTTGAGATTACACAGTAAGTTGCATGTACTCATGTATATTGTAGGAATTATAAACTCTTAATTAGGCATTTACGATTTGTGTTTGTATCAGAAAAAAGGGTGTCCACGGAGCTCTTTTGACTGACGGTGGCCGGACCGTGGCCACGGCACGGCCACGGCACGGGTACAGTACCGCTGCATTCGTCGTTCGCGGTCGATCGTGCTGTGCAGTGCAGCATGCATGCAGCAACGTCCGACTCGCGCTCACTCCCGGGAGCTTGGAGCGGGAGAAAATGCGTGCCTACGGCCTACTACGAGACTGCTTGCGATACTTTTCCATGACCCCAAAGTGCAGAAAAATTTCTGAATGAATTTATGAAATTATTTTTGCTTTAAATAATCAGCATGATCAGTAACTAGCATGACTAGTCTAGCCGGTCACCGTCATGCTCATGACATGATCATGGCCGGTGCACGCTCAACTTGTTTAACGTTAGACTTGGCAGCGTATACAGACATGACAGACGTAGACTCCTACAAGTAGACTCTACAGAGCAAGCCAAAAGATGCTGTAATCAAGTTTCTTGGGAAACGGAGAACCTCCATTTTTCAACAAATCTGTGAGGCGAATATCGAATTTGCTCGAAATATGAAGGTTCTCCGATGACCCTGAATTTGACTTTGAAACTCGTGCGACATGGCAATGTGAAATAAATAAGTTACAATTCCTGGTGAAAAAGTCAACGGAAAATGGATTTTGGTTCCGTAACTTCTGATCGACGGGATGTGTCATCGATGACGTCATATTTGAATTTTTCATTAATTGATAAAAAAAAAACACATTCAGAATCTGTTTTTGTTAATGTTATTGCCTTGGTGTGATAAGGCTTTCAAATTTAAAAAAAATCACCAAAACTAAACTTGCATGAAACATGAATGTATGGTGTGAGAAGTGTCGTGTTTGGGCTTGAGTTTGATTTCAGGTACAGTAGTTCTTTTCGACCCCATTACACCATTCGCTTTTTGATAGACAGAGATAACCATCTGTTCTGGGGAATTATTTATCAAAAATGACTTTTTCTACATGTACTGGAGCCAGACATAGACCACCGAGTACAGAAGGACTGAAGCTTTCGCATGGTCTAGCTCATAGAGGGTTTGGCGAATGGTGTAATGGTGTCGAAAAGAATATGTGGTGCGAAACTGCAATAGCACCAATTTAAGCTTAATCGTCCACCTGGCTACATGAAGTTGGAAGAAAAGTTACGCGTGACCCCTGTTTTGGCGCTGGTCTGTATTAGGCCAAGTAAAAAAAAAAACATGTTTCTCGTCCCCGCCCGCATCAGATTTTGGGGCCGCTTGAATTTATTTTTTATTTTTTATTTTCAACAAACTTAGAAAAAAAAGTTAAAAAAGAAGTTAAAATGCCAAAATTCCATTGGGATATCTGATGACATACACACACTCTTCCACACCAACACAGTGATGTTTATATGGCCTTGCCTGGGGCATTTGAATTGGCTGTCAAGTCACAGAGGTGCTTGGTCAAACATATGTTGCCCATAGACTGGAGCTCTGGTTTGGTATACATGACCTGATGACTGATGGCATTTTTCCCCCTTGTTTTTTCTTTTTTTCTACTCAGTGTATTGTCCGGTATATGTATGGCATGGCATGTCAGACTCAGATTCTATACCCCTTTTCTGCAGTAGGGTCTACTACGTGGATGCTGGGTGTTATGACCATATGTCATCCCCCCTTTCTTTTTGAAGGGTAGTAGGCCTGTGGCTTGTTTGGTACATGCCCTTTGTTTCCATTTTGTCTTTTTTTTTTTTACAGTTTTTATGCTAGTAAAAACATTGTATAATGTTCACTTACTACAATGTTCATTATTTTGATGATTCGTTCGATTTGGAACGTACATGGAAATGCGAAAAATTTCAGATGGCGGCCATCTTGAAAAATAAAAAATAAAAAATAAAAAGCCCCTCTTTTTCATTTTTTTCAAAAACTCGGACGAGAAACATATATTTTTTTTACTTGGCCTTACACAGATCTTTTTTGACAGGATCATCTCCGTTTATAAGGACTTCTTCACACACACAAAATGGGAACTTCAGTCCCCTTGGAATTTGCCCATGCAAAATGAGTGCGCTGGCTTCATGAATGTTAACATGATTATTGCTTTACATAAAGTGTAATAGTGGGAGACGGTAGGGCATAAAAAGGCTGTTTGGTTCAGATTCTTCTAAAAGCACCAAATTTGGTCCATATGTCGACACATACCATACTATTACATTTTTGACGGGC
Organism: Eucidaris tribuloides; assembly: GCA_001188425.1. NCBI lineage: Eukaryota > Metazoa > Echinodermata > Echinoidea > Cidaroida > Cidaridae > Eucidaris > Eucidaris tribuloides. The sequence continues at coordinate 4,664 of JZLH01S0512817.1, forward strand.
GCAAGAAGGGCGCCCTCTGGGGCGCCATTTTCGTTAAAAATCCAATATGGCTGCCATTAGAGTTAACTTCAGCTCTAGTTTCAAATTAAAATGGTCCTTTGTGATAAAAGTTTGTGCTGTTTAGGGTTTCTGGTCATAGAATCTGATTCTGATGTTATTTCAACCATATGATGTCAGCATTTTGCCCTAGGGTTACATTAAGAATCATACATTAACAAAAACTGACATAGGGCATCTTGAATTGTTGGCTACGGTGGTGACGCACGTATAAGGCTTCTTATAGGAGATCAAAATGTTATGATTCTTACAATGGTAATTAATTTTGCCATTTATGTAGTTCACGCTCGTCCTCTTTTTATCTGCACGAAGCAAGCACCAGTCGCAATATTGGTGAAATCCAACATGGCCACCATCTGGGTTAGATGGAAATGTAATTTCAATACCGTCATAATGGCTATAAAGGGGGACATACTGGGGATATCATATCATACTGAAAAAGGAGGAAATTGGACGGGCAAGGACCCTATGGAAAACACAGATAATTTATCACGTAGGATCTGTCCAAAAGCACAAAATAAATGTATGTCCCTAGAACATGTAATACTTCTTTTGATCTATTGTTGGGACCTTTATTCCTCCAGCAAGGGACGTAACCAATCATTGTCTGATATACTTTTTTTCTCAGTGGATGTTTCATCTTATAGGGTGTATGTTATGCGATCCAGGCTGTGTGGACTCTCAATGTTAAATACTCAAACTCCCAATATGTACTTAGGGAGTCTATCCTCTTGTGTTAAGGCTTTGTAACAAAAAAGATCATTAATTGCTTACAATCCCGTAATCCAAGATGGGTGTCCAAAATGGTATACCACCAACCGACAGTGGGTATACTAGTAACTTGATCATTATGCATCCTGAGAAGAAACTCTGGTGTCTGTCTCCGTATTTCATGAGTCAATGAATAAATGAAACCATTATAATATCAAATGCTTATCACTGAATAAAAACATTGCAAATCCAAATGGCTTCAAATATGACCACCAATAGGCCTCTTATTTTGATAAAATGATGTGAATCTACTATCTTCCATTCAGTTTAAGGGATTTGACAATCCATTATACAAGCAATAGTGAGTACATTTTTGGAAAGGTGACAATATTTTCCAAGGCGACATAAAAATGAGCAACAAAAGTTGTTTTATGGCTGTACAAATTAATAATTTACTTTCTATAATAATGAGTGACCTCAGTGATCACTCAGGGATCCGCCATTAATTGTTAATGTCTCAGGTGGACAGGCCTTATTTATCCTTAAAGACTGCTGTAAACAGTTTTTGAAGAAATGTATGTTAAAGACTACTTTCCCGTGATACAGAATATACAACTGGACGCTCACAGGAACGCGTACAAGTCAGGATAAGAAGAAAGGCGGCCAACAATCTCTGCTATCACTGACTGATGGTCACGTTGGCAATGCAGATATACAAAATGTATTTTTTATGCAATATAACTGCCAGAAAAGTTATTGTTGCGAACTTTGAAAACTGATGACACCCTTGAAAACCTTGGAAAACTTAACAACTAGCCTGGCTGCCACCTAATGAATATGTGATCGTGGCAATTGAGGAATGAAAATCATATCATAAGATCTTAAGTCTACAATCTTATGATTGGGGAAAATAGTGATCAGGAACATTTTAACATTAGTGGTTAACTTGCACAATTATTCTATTGAACATAATTATTCAATGGCAGATGTTTGCACTTTTTTCATTGGTTTATTAATCCTAAACATGTACAGTACTAGAAATCGTACAGAGACATATAGCAAACGACTCACATGTAAAGCCATGTGTTTTTTTATGTTGGGCACCATTATGAATGAATAGGTCAGCAGCATTGAAGCTTTACTTATGACACTATCAGCTAGCTATCTACTTTAAAACCTCTTAAACTCTTTGCCAGTCTGTCAGACACCAAAATAATAGTCATAATTATGAAGATTTATTTTACTGAAATTAGTGGCCATTTGACACACAGCATGGACACCTACTTGGATTTGGAGAATTTTCTTTTAGCAATCAACAACACTTTAAGCTTTTTCAATGAACTCATTGCCCCTAAAACCATGGGTATGGCCACTTTCAGTTATTGGAGACCATTTTGAATGCCATCTTGAATTTGGAGGGTTTGTATGCAATCATGTTTATTTTTTCAATGGAGTTCCTTAAGCCCTAAAACATGGGGATGGACCCCTAAATTACTCCGAATAAATAACAAGGGATTTCTGGCCACATCTAGTGTCCAACAGCCATTAATACATTTTGATTTCTTAATATTGAAAATTGCGGCAGATGAGAAGTCCACACCACTCTGGATCTGATTAGATACACCTTAAAGATGAACAATCAGCAAAGAAAGAAATAAGTAGACTTTTGTAAGTTTAATCCAAAATTTGGTCTTGGCCTCTTTCCGTCCTCCGCCCATCACTGCCAATGAAACTTGAATTACTTTGCGACTATTTGCTCATTTGTAATCAAACTTTGTTGGTAGATACTATAGACGGACCTCATTGTTATTTTGGTTCAAAGGTCATATATGTAGGTAAAGGTCAAATGAGGTGAAATTTTAAAATTTACCTGCAAGTTTCTGCTGGAGTTGGTAGTTTTAAAACCATTAGCCCATGTGGTGACCAAACTTGGATAGTAGAATAGATGCCCTATAGGGACCTCAAAGTTATATTGGGGTCAAAGGTCACAGATGTAGATGAAAGGTCAAATGTTAACATGAGGGGCGAGACACATTATGGCTATTGCCAGGTTTCTGCAAGTTTTTACTGGAGTTGGTAGCTTTGCAACAATTAGCCATGTGATAACCACTAAATTAGATGGTAGACGCCCTATAAAGAACCCAAAGTTAGATTGGGTCAAAGGTCACGAAAGTAGATCAAAGATCAAATGAGGTCAAACGTTAACATTATGGGGCGAGACACATTATGGCAATCGCCTTTTCTACTACCTCGCGTGCCATTGATGCCCCCCATATAATGGGGGGGGGGGGGGGTTGCTGTTTTTATATGACCCTTATTATGACCCTAGGGCAAAATGTTGATATCAAATCGATTAAATAACATCAGAATCAGATTCTCCGGCCTTGAAAACCCATGAAAAACAAATTTTTTGCACTGTGGCCTTTTTCGATTTGAAATTAGAGCTGATATTAGCTCCAATGGCGGCCATATTGGATTTTTGATGAAAGTTGCGCTCCCAGAGGGCGCCCTTCTTGGCGCCCGTCAAAAATCGAAATAGTATGGTATGGGTGACATGTGTACCAAATTTGGTACTTTTAGAAAAATCTGAACCAAAATATCCCTACCGTCTCCCACTATAAATTGAAGTTGACTGGATTCACCTGCCCATTTCCTCCCATAGACTTACTGTGTGTAGATCTAGGCTATTTTTTACTCGCCCCGAGTATTGTTTATTCATTCATATCTTGCCAGTGGCAGCATAAATTTCCAAACTTTTGTATTCCATGGTGTCTACATGTATTTGTTCATTCAAACACTACTAGATCTACATGTATATAGCTCAGATATCAAAATTTGACAATTTTTTTAAATTGAAGCTCCACAATGTTAGCCTATCACTTTAAGAATTACCCACATCATTTCTGCAGGGGTCAATTCACATCAAATCAACCAATGAGTGTCGCCCGACCCCCTTCAGTTTTTTTTTAACTCGCACCAAATGTTCACCCAATTAAGTGTCTGATGGAAAATTCTGAAATATTTTGCCCCAAGGTCATACGGTTGCAAAGATATGGCCACATCTAAAAACCAATGCACACTCAAACAATTGGACTTTACCAGTCAGTCGGCAGTGCATCAAAAATCCCTTCCTTTTGTGCAGGGCGTATAACTAGGCGTATTCATGGGTAAACGCGCTGTGCATATATAATGAGCTGGGACATATCATTTTGAAACTCCAAATAAACTTAGAAAATCAATTCTAATAGTTTAGTGTGATACATCACTGTAAAGGAGATATTTCAAGCTTTTCATCAATATCTTTTAATTTGACATTTCTATTGTTTTCAAATGTGTAAATGAAGGTTCAAAATTGATGTTAAAATTGAAATTTTAAAAGTCTAGTTAAATATTCTTGCATCTCAATAATTTTTACATCACTGTAACGAGCAACAATTCATCTTTCTTTGTATGTTGTTGGTTTTGCTATTCATGTTTTATACCGGTCAGGATCCAGCAAAGTGCAACATGAGTACATAAATGCCACTCAGTAAAATATGAGAAAGTATTTCATTGGATGCTGTGGTTTCCTACTAAACTGTGATTGGCCAGAGAGAATACAAAACATGCCTTCACTGCATGCACTGGGCAACAGGTTCGCATAAAGGTCATCACAGTGGGTGGTCTTGTTTTGAATTACCCGCCACTGGTTTGGGTCAGCCAATCACATACCAGGATTGCAGAAATCCATGGTCATATTTTGCATCTTCTGATATTTTGCTGGATCCTGACTGGTATAAAGCATAAATAGCAAAACAAATGTCATAGAAAGAAAGATGAATAGTTGGTCTTTACAATGATGTACAAAATGAAAGAGATGCAACCAGATTTAGCTTTTATTTGAGTTTGATAAACAGGAAAGAAAAATTCATGTTTTTATCATCTTTTTGACCTCAAGTTTTATAATCTTATTAGAGATCAAATTAAATAAAACACATGTAGATATAAACTTTGGAGTATCTGCTATATTGTCATTTTAATTTCTTATTTCCCCGAGAGAGATAATTCTCTTGGATTACTGCTAGCTTTCTCCATGAAGAGCAATCCTTCAGCTGTGATGTTGCTGGAAGGTGAGACATAAGTTAACTGGCCAATTGAGTGGTGGATGCACTCATGTATGTTTTGCCTGAGTGTGTGCCGGGCAGAAATTGCTGACGGATGTTACAGGGCCTTTGGAACCTTGAATGCTGAAATACCCAGGTGACGGTTTTTTGTGCGCTTGCAGCTGTTGTACATTTGTGGCTGCAACTGTTGTACACTTTGTGGCATTGGCATTGGAGGATAGGTCCACCAGCTGGTGGCTGGGATAACATGTGGAGTGGAGTGGGAGGCATGTATCCGGCTGTTCTGTAGTGTTTACTGAACCAACGGCCATTTTGGCGGTCTAAGTTTTACCGATCTCTCAACAGTCTGAGGTTGATCACTTGACCATTGTCGGCAGCTTGTTAAGGTTTTTACTGTCCACCAAATTTGGTGAGGAAAGTGTAAATTTTCTGTTGGAGTTTCCTTAAGGAGTCGGCAATTAGCTGGTGCATTAGATCCTGCTATTGACGACCGATGTTTTTCATTTTGGAATTTTGGTGTTGTGTTGATTGTGTGGGTTGTGGCCATTTGCTGGTGGCTGGTGAATCTTGGGTGCAGTGACATCATATGGATTCCTTGATTATTACTTGGAAGGAGGTGTACAAATGACTGCTGATTGATGTTAGCTGAAGATGGTGATGATATGAAGAACCTCCCTGTACTCAGCTGCCAGATGGAATCGCTGGCAATCCCAGTAGTGTCTTGTGAGAAAACGGTATATTGGGCCAAATTGGCTTGAATGACTAATCCTGGCTTGTGTATTTGTCCTCGACCTGATTGGAATGTGATTCTTCCGAGAAGTTTCCCCTTTGTACTTGAGGGGGTGGCGAGCTGGAGGATGAGGGCTTGTGGGAGATGGGAATAGGTGATGGGAATAGGTTGAGTTATAAATCTGAGGCTGGAATTGAGACTGGTGCATAAGTTGCGGAGAAGCAGTTACACTAGTTACCGGCAGTTTTCTGCTTCTTTATTTTCCAATAGAGGTGTTGCCTGAACTCTGTTTTACAAGTTTAGAATTTTTGCTCCATTTCTCCATTTTAGCCTCTCTGTGCAATTTCTTCTGCCATGGCTAAAGGTATCTCTCTCAGCTTTAGTCATGGAAGCCATGCACTCTCTTCATCAAATGAATCGTTCCTCGCTTCCTTTTCAAGCAGTAATGAGCATTGTCCCTGCAGAACTACTCCAGGAGCACTTACAACAGAAGTCTGAATGAACACTTGTACCTGTAGAAGAGGAGGAAGGTAAGGATCAAAGTCATAACCGCAGGTGAAGGAACTGATGATGGAGCTGAAGCAGGTGGTGTTTGGACAGCAGGATGGTGGTGTGGGCTCATTCGTGACAATAGCGTGAAGCTTCGGGTACTGGATGAGAGCAGATTGCAAGCAATAGGTTGCTGGCAAAAACCGCTGGAGGGATCTTAATACGTCAGAGTGAGCGCAGCGATGGAGGAGCGTGATAGAAGACGACCGAGGTCCAAACCAGAACTGAGGTGCCTGTGATTAGCCATTAACGCAAGCAGAACAGATTGAGTGGATACTTGAGGTGGCTGTGAAGTCGCAAGATCAAACCTGGGTGGAATTTCCAGACAAGGAACATTCTTGTCCTGGTCCTCCGGAGAATAACTCGAGGCTCGGCTTTGTGACTGGTTGCTTAGAGTTATGATACTAGATGGAAGATGCCGATAGTTTTTTGCTTCCGATCCTGAGATGAGCTTGGCAAGATCTGGTCTTGGCAAGTGAAACGAGAAACTCCCAGCTGTAGTTGACAGTGTCCGTCTTTCCTGCTAGCAGTAGTCCTTGGAAGAATGTAACTCTGAGAACAAGTGCACCGGTGCTCCATTTGTATTGGTGTGTACTAAATTTGGGCTGTGGATACGACATAGAAATATGGAGAAGCCCGTGGCTTTGCTGTAACGATTGGCTGGCTTGTAAATTGAGGCATATGATACTGATGCCATTACTTGGCAACGGCCCACGATCCTGAACAATGTGGTGGTGTGGCTTGACGTTGTTGCTGTTGATGATTAGCTGCTGTTCTTGTTGCTGTGGCTGTTGTTTGATGTTGGCTGCTGCTGTTGTTGATGGCTGTTGTTGTTGTTTTTGTTGTTGATGTTGTTGTTGTTGGAGCTGAGCTGCTGCTGTTTGTTGTTTGGAGTTGCTGGCTTGTTGTTGTTGTTGTTGAGCTCTGCCTGCCCTGGCTGCCTTGGTAACTGTAATTGCTGAAGTTGTTGTTGAGTATTGTTTTCTGGCAGTTGTTTTGATGGTGTGCTGCTGTAGGGCTGTTGCAGTCCTGGGCGCTCACTAGTGTTGTATGTTTCCACCCCCGACGTCACCCGAAATCACAGTAGCAAGCCATGACCATGAGATTTAACAACTTCCTCTGACGTGATGTGAACTGGGTTGCAAGTGATGTCGCTTTGAAGGAGATTCACAAGAAGTGGACTTGTCAATGAAAACAGCTGCCGATTTCTTGTGTTGTTGTGGCCTAGGGTGTGAGGGCATTTGTCCATGGTGCACCTGGGCAAGTGTATGCTGTGTAGTGAGCAAACTTGTGAGTGTGGAACTTGTGTAGCGAGGACCTTTGTGTATTTAATTGTCGCATCGAAGTCCCTGTATATGCATTGGTTGGTTTGGTTGGTGATTGAATTTTGAGTCTGTGGGACCTGAGTCTGTGGTATTTGAGTCTGCGGGGCTTGAGTCTGTGGTATTTGAGTTTGTGGTGGCTTAGAGTTTTGTGGAATCTGAGGTTGTGGAATCTGAGGTTGGGTGTAGTTCAGGATGAAGCTCTGGACATTGGTAGCTTGATTTCGTGCCCCTGCATCATTTGAGGGGTTGGTAATCTAAGAGAGAGAACCATCTATGAAAGGAAATTGTGACGTCGTGTTCGTGCTTGCATATTCGAGTCAGCCATCGACCTGCCTTGGTAGGAGGTGATTTGGATGGAGCTTATGGATTGTTCATCGAGGCTTGGCGGAAGAAGCTAAATTGGGCTTGTTTTGATTCAGAGTATCCGGGTATCGGTCATTGTCCGGCGAGATCAGAGAGGCATAAGTGGTGGCGGCAGTGGGATCTGTGGCCGTGGCGGTTTCTTCTTTCGACTTGCCGCTTTTTTTAGGGCCGGGGCACTGGGAGGTGGCTGCTTAGGTTTTTGGCCAGTGAGGCATGTACTTGCTGTGGATGTTACCCATGGCATTGGCATTGCTGTTCAATGCCCATCGCATGCCAATGTGGTCCGGGATTGGCTGCATCCTGAATTGTGGCTTGTGGGCTGTTGCTGATGCTGTTGCTGCTGCGCTGTTTTGTTTCGCTGAAAGGCGATCATTGCCACTGCTGAGGCTGTGCCCTCTTTGCTGAAATCGCAGGTAGGGACGCCCAACGGGAACAGTTGCCATGGTGTGCCTGGTTGGTATCTGTGCATGCATGCTGCTGGGCGAAGAGTTGGTGTTCGGGGCACGATGAGCATGCGTCAGATCGCCATGGAGTTCATCGGGGCTGACATCGCTGAGGCAGTGAGTACTAAAGTCCTGGGTGGAAACAATCGGCAAATTTTTTTATTTGTTGTGTGTCAAATTGGTTTGCTACTCTGAGAGAAAGCCCCTTCCCATGCCTTGGGGTAAAGGAGATGGAGAGGGTGGTGGCAGCATTGCCTTTTGCATATCCCATTGGTCCTTGGGAGGGGGTCACTGGCATCCGAGGTGTCCAGCTTGAGAGGGTATTCAGGTTCAAAGCCAAACCCTGTTCTGGTTATGATTGACTTGAGGTGGGAAATTAACATTTTGATTGATGGGGTTGTGTCTGTTGCTGTTGCTGTTGCTGCTGCTGATGTTGTTGCTGATGTTGTTGTGATGCTTGTTGTTGTGTTGTGTTGTGTGGTGGTGGTGGTGGTGGCGGTGAGGACCAGTGTTTAACTGCGACAACTTCCCCATTCTCCAGCTGCACTGACAAGATACCCAGGTTCCGAAGAGTGGGATCCCCATTTTGGCAAGATTTCGAAGATGCGCAGCAGCATTTCTTGAATGTTGAATGTGACTTTGATGCTGTTCCAGGGTCCACTTTGCATACCGACAGCTTTCTACAAAGACAAGTTACAACATACAACATTAATACAATTGTGCAGAGCACAAGACGAGGTAAAAAATCACAAAATTCAGTGTGACTGTTTTATATCATAGTAATAAAACTGAAGGCAAGTAACAGACTGAACCTCAATTTATCAGGACAACTTATGCCACATGCTGATATTTACTACCAAGATACTGCATGTTACATGTAGCAGTCATTTGTTGTACATATTTGTTTTGTTTTTTTTTTTATCCTGGAATCAAAAATAAATTTGAAATTCGAATTTGAATCCACATTATATATTTCTTGTTTGTGCTGATGCATTCCAATAAAATCACAAGCTCTGACCCCTCGCCAGATCAATTACTAGGTTTCTGTTAAGGAATAGCTGACCCACACATTTTCTGGGCCTTCATTAATCCAAATACATGGACACTGTCATACTGGTTGTACATATGTTTACAACAAGTGACATCATCACATTAGCATCTCAAAAATTTGCCTGTATTTATATTCATATACCGTTTCACTGTAATTAAATGTGTACACTCAGTGTGTGTGAAAAAATGTTGAAGAGGGTCGTTTTTTCACGGACGAGCGATGTACATGTACCGCGAATATAGTGAAAAAGAGTACCAAAATCAACCAAAATCAGGAAAAAAGGGTAATACTTTTAACAGAAGGCTACTTGAAAGGGTATCTTTTCTGATTTGAATACTTGTTTTGGGCATTCTGAGATTGAAGTTTAATTATCTTTTTAGGGTCCATTTTGAAGTCCATACACGAGCATGGTGTACACCTTGTAATGAAGTGGCCTCCCCCCCCCCCCCCTCTTCCTGGGTTCATAACAACAAGTCATTCTGTCTCAGTCATGACAATTTGAAATCTCACCTCTGCGTTTGACAGGGCTGAGAGTGCTTTCTGCAGATGAAGCAAATCTCTTGCCTAGATTTGGGTCGTTGTAGCTTCCTTACAGGTCAATACCAGCTTTTCAATGACCCCATCTTAAGTTCACTCCTTATCTGCAACAAAAAGAAGAAAACATAGCAATGAAGAGGGTTATGGCTCAAATTCAATAACATTTAAAAGACAAAATGTTACAAAACTAAACAAAATCTCTCACTATTTTTAAACTTGGCTTTTTCACAAGTTACATTTTTTATTAAGTTTTGTATCAAGTACGATGGAAAACTCAGTCAATACACACATGTATGATTTATATGTATGCATAAGTGCACATATTTCTCAGGGAAAATTAAAATTGTCTTTACGGGGGCTACTTTTCCTGTTTCAAGCATCCCCAGAAATACTCTATTGTATTGAAGCCCTATGGCGATTTTGGGCTCTTTGGCCATTACGTAGGTAAAATCACCCTGCGCCCTGTGGTATTTTTCCTTTCAATGAATTCCTTATGCATTAAACTGACAACTAAGAAATGCTGATTTTTGAAATGAAGCCAAATTTTACCTAGAACTATGCAGTTCCATTCACAGGCTCATGTGAACAGTAAGAAGACTTATGTCCACGTATGGTAAGACCGCGGCAGTATTGTATTTTACGCGGACTACCCATATCGATGTGCAAGTCGAGTGGATAATCGAGAGATCTATGATCAGCGTAGGAATACAGCTGGGGCTGAGGGGATATAGCCCCAAAATTAACAAATAGCCCCCTAAAATAACAAAATAGCCCTCAATTTCTTCATAGGGTTCAATGTATAACATACTGATTACTGACATCACTAAATCAGGCTCAAAAGAAGTCCCCCAAAATAAAATTTTATTTCCTGCGCCTGTGTAACAGATACACGCCCTTTTGCCATGAAATAATTTAATTTTCTTCTAATTTTGTAGCTATGAGCCTCCAAACATGCTCCAAAAAACTTGATCTTGACACTTAAAGGCAAGGTTCACCCTGATATCAAGTTGGTTTTAATAAAAGCAGAACAATGAGAGAAACTATTAATGAAAGTTGGCGAAAATCCACCAAAGAATAACAGAGTTATGAGTTTCAAAGTTTTAAATTTGTGACGTCACATGCGAGCAGCTGCCCATATGTCATGTAATATAAATTCCATAAATTGCCATTTTTTTTAAAGTTCATGATAATTGAATGGGTTTTTTCATAGTTGCATGTATGAAATAATGTTTCTGATAATATATAAAATGCACACGTAAAATCATTTTCAAATTTCTGAGAAAACGGCACTTTTGGAATTTATATCAATGATATATGGGGAGCTGCTCACATGTGACAGTCACAAATTTAAAACTTTGAAACTTTCATAATCTGTTTTTCTTTGGTGGATTTTCGTCGAACACTTCGCTAATATGTTTCTCTCATTGTTCTGCTTTTATTAAAACCACCTTGATGTAGGGTGAACCTTGCCTTTAAGGCAATATTTGGTGACCTCCTGTGCAATAGCTGAGTCAAATCTGAGTGATAATGCAGTTGGATATTTCCCAGCTTCTTTCTATATTCCGGACACTGCCGAATAAATTGCCTTCTCGTGTACAAAGTCAATGGGAGAAATTATATTTCCCGACGATTGGGTGGGAAATAAGATCCGACCGGTAAATTGCCAACCTAGTGATCATCATTTTTCCTGAGAAGCATGACATTCTTTCTAAATCGCAGAAATGAATACTTCATCTTGTCTACTCTGCCTACAGCAGCTCATCAAATATTGCTAAATTTGTGAACAGTCAGTCAGCAGTGTGTATGCAAATGAGGGTATATGAGGCACCGAACGTCAGCACACAAGACTTCTCTGTGCGCTTTGCATACCTAATGAGCTGAGACACTTCTTTTTGAATTACGATGATTCATGATCACAGTGGTGTAT
>JZLH01S0512817.1:26190-38744 GCA_001188425.1 Eucidaris tribuloides
AGGACCAGGACCAAGAATGTCCTTGTCTGGAATTCCACCCAGGTTTGATCTTGGACTTTCACAGCCACCTCAAGTTCCACCATCTGTTGCTGCGTTAATGGCTAAATCACAGGCACCTCAGTCTGGGTTTGGACCTCGGTCGTCTTTATCACGTCCTCCATCGCTGCCTCACTCTGGTATAAAGATCCCTCCACGGGTTTTTTGCCACAACCTATTGTTGCATCTGCTCTCATCAGTACCGAAGCTTCACGTATGTCACCAATGAGCACACCACCATCTGCTGTCCAAACACCACCTGCTTCAGCTCCATCATCAGTTCCTTCACCTGCGGTTATGACTTTGACCTTACCTTCCTCCTCTTCTACAGGTACAAGTGTTCATCAGACTTCTGTAAGTGCTCCTGTGAGTAGTTCTGCAGGGAAACAATCTCATACTGTTGAAAAGGAAGAGGAACATTCATTTGATGAAGAGAGTGCCATGGCTTCCATGACTGAAGCTGAGAGAGATACCTTTGCCATGGCAGCAAGAATTGCACAGGAGGCTAAGAAGGAAGAAATGGAGCAAAAATCTAAACTTGTAACAGAGCTTCAGCAACAACCTACTTTGGAAATAGAGAAGCAGAAACCTGCGGTAACTAGTGTAACTGCTTCTCCGCAACTTATGCACCAGTCTCAATTCCAGCCTCAGATTAACTCACCTATTCCATCACCTATTCCATCTCCGACAAGCCCTCATCCTCCAGCTCCACCCCCTCCAAGTACAAGGGAACTTCTCGGAAACATTTCACATCCAATCAGTGCAGGACAAAATAACAAGCAGGATAGTCATTCAAGCATGCCCAATATACCATTTTCTAAAGCACTACTGGGATTGCCAGGATTTCCATCTGGCCCAGGAGTACAGGGAGGTTCTTCATCATCACCATCTTCAGTAACATCATCAGCATCATTTGTACACTCCTTTCCAAGTAATAATCAAGGAAATCCAATGATGTCACTGCCACCGAGATTACCCGCACCACAAATGGCCACAACCACACAATCAACACAACACCAAATTCCAATGCAAAACATCGGGTCAATAGCAGGATCTAATGCACCAGCTAATATGGCCGACTCCTTAAGGAAAACTCCAACAGAAATTACACTTCCTCACCAATTTGGTGGAAGTAAAAACCTTAACCAAGCTGCCACAATGTCAAGTGATCAACCTCAGACTGTTGAGAAGATGGTAGAACTTAGCCGCCAAATGGCGTTTGGTTCAGTAAACACTACAGAACAGGTACATGCCTCCCACTCCACTCCACATGTATCCCAGCCACCACCTGTGGACCTACCTCCAATGCCAATGCCACAAAGTGTACAACAGTTGCAGCCACAAAATGTACAACAGCTGCAGCCACAAAAACCGTCACTGGGTATTTCAGCATTCCAAGGTCCAGCTGTAACATCCTCAGCAATTTCTGCGGCACACACTCAGGCAAACCTACAGAGTGATCCACCACTCAATTGGCCATTAGGACTTATGTCTCCACCTTCCAGCAACATCACAGCTGAAGGGTTGCTCTTCATGGAGAAACTAGCCAGTAATCCCAGAGAATTCAGCTCGATGCAACCGCACAGTGTTCCACCTCGATACTTGACACCAACTCTAGAGCAGACTAGTGGAGAAAAGAAAGATGACAAGTCGCATCTCAAGGCACTGTTGAGTGAAATTAATGTTACCCCATTGACCAGTCCTTCAGCAACAATTTCACAGCAGGCAACAACTACAGTTAGCAGTTTCACCTCAAGTCAAAGACCAACACAAGGGTTTCAAGGACCAATTGCAGGACACTTTCCTAGTGGCACCACTTTATTCCCTGGGACAGCTCACGGTTCAAATCAAGAACAAATTCTTGTCAAAAATCAGAATGTCACAGAACAGAAAAGTAAGCCGGTTTCGAAATCTGAGGTCAAGCAGTTGCTACAAGAAGATATCTTCCTAAGTTCAACAGCAGGCATTGCCACAGCGACTTCATCAGTTGCAAAGGGAGACAGACAGAGACAGAAATCAGGTGATAGGAAACATCCAGCTGCTGAAGGCTCTGTTGATTTGGGAGACCACAAACGGGATATGCCCATCTTACGGCCATATGGAGGTGAGAGTAATCAATTCCTGGATACTCCAGAATTGTCTAGAACTGCTATTACGACAGCTGGTATAATGACTTCTGGCGCTAACCAGGCGCAGTTTTCATCACCTGCAAGTTTGCAACAGCAAGCCATGTTCCCCCAAAGTGTACATGCACCCCATGAAGCAATGGCAATTCATTCTTCTGAAGTGAGAGGTGAAAGTCATAATTCCTTTGCTGGAGGATCTATTCCCTTCCTGCCTCCAACAGAAGGTAGCAGGACAAGTCAGCATGTTGCAGCAGGAATGCAGCCACGACAAACATTTCCAACACCACCTATTAGTGGAGATGCACAAATATCTTCTCAATCGCCGCCATCACAACAACCAAACCTCTCTCATGAGCTGAAGCATCAACGAATTTCATCACCACACACCGGAAGCCAGTCACCACATAATGTAAGCCATCATGGAGTATCGCCATTGCCACCACCTACAACACTCCCAGAAAATCCACCAGGTCAGTTTGAAGGGTCAGCTGTTGCAGAAGTTCCCAAACCCCCCATTACAACCGCGGAACGCCACTTGAGGCGTCAAAGAAGCATAAGCCCTCCTTCAGAGAAATCTCGTACTGTCACCCCGCCTGCCCCCAATCTGAACCCATTTAATAGTGCAAGTGCCCTCCTAAGCTCAATTGCAAAATCAGCTTGTGGTCGATCTGTTATGCCAGGAATGCGTGATGACGCAACTTCCAGTAGTAGTGCTAGTAGCGTTTGTGACAAGCAATCTCCTGTGACAACGGACCCTCCAAGCATTTCTCCATCTCCAGCACCAGTATCAGTGCCAGCATCAACATCAGCACCAGCACCAACTCCAGCACAGGCACCGGTCCCAACACCTCCGCAGATATCATCACCTATGCCAGTGCTGCAACCCCAACTGGCAGAAACACTTGGCAGCATACCGGATTCAGCAGATCTTACGAAACTGGCAACATCTGCAATTCGTGGTTTAAGCCCACCTCGCATTCATGACGATGAGATTCAACCACCCCTACAACATACCATCGACTTGCCCATTTTGAAGCAACGCAGACGCCGCTCTTCAAGTGGTAGGTCTCTGACACCACCCTCGAGTGTCAGATCAGGCACCCCACCGTCAACATTGAAGCAGGGTATGCTTCCTGGGTCTCCACTGGCCACTATGAGATCGGGTACACCTCCATCACAAATGGATAGAAAACAGTCCCCGGTACTGTCAAATGAAGGTCCTGGCATGAAACCGTTAATGCCAATGCCACAGAGAAGGCAGTCACCGGTTGCCGATTATGGAGGGTATAATGTTCACATGATGAGGAGCATTGCCACATCTCACATGCAATTTGTGGGACACGCTGTAACACCTTTACATGGAGCTAGCAATCAACCAGGTGTACCCATTGGTGCTGACTCCAGGACGGCTATTCAGGATCCTCACCATCAGCAATCATTGCCTCCACCTTATCCAAGCAGCTCTACCAGCGGTGCAACCTTCCAACACCATGTTCCACACATAGCCCTCGGTCAAGGAATGACTGTCACTCCTACTTCGAGACCAGATCCAACTGTTTCAAGCCATCTATTTGGCATGACTAACACAGATGTGAGGTCTTCACCACAAGAAATGGTCAATTCAGTTGCAGGAACACAGAGACCATTATCTGGAGTCAACCAAGGAGGCATTGGTCAAGGAAAGGAGAGTATGAGTGAGTTCACTGCGTGGATTCAGAACCAAGGTCAAGATGCTCAGAAGATGTCTATGATGGAATCTGTTCAGAACCGAAGTGGAACAGGCATCTTCAGTGAATCACAAGCCACATCAGTTGAAAAAGAATTATCCACACAAAGAGCACAATCTGTCAACATTGTTCAAAGCCAGCACACAGGTGCACAAACAGGATTCACAGGACAAGAGCAAGGTAGCAGGACTGATGATGTTAGTAATTCAAATAATGTTCAAACGACAGTGCCACAAATAGAGCTGAGGAGTGACCCAAAAATATCTCCTGTAGCATATGCCGGAACTACACCATTTGGTAATATTCCAGTACCTTTTTCAACCAGTGGAGAAGCACGGCCTCACACAAATAGTGGACCTAATCTAGATTCAGACAAGAAAGAGATTCTTGCGTCTGTTCTCGCCACAGATTCTGCACAATCCATGACTGATATAGCACAGCCACCAAGTTTACCGCAAGTGTCTGAGCCTGTGTCCCAACCACCAACTTCCGCTTCACAAGGTTCAAGTGAAATTGTCAGTCAACCAGATTTAGCTATGACATCTTCTGCGAATTCAGCAACAAGGACAGAGACACCAAAGTTAAATATCGAAACTATAAGTGAGTCAAAAAAAGTTGACAATGGGGGTAGTCATACCAGTGTTGTTGAGCAGTCAACCACGGCACCTGCCGCGACAAAACTTGCCAGAGCAGAAACTATCGATCCTGCAGCCCCATCAAATGTTGATAGCGATCAGCCATCGACCACAAAAACAGCAATAATGTCCGAACCGAACGTGCCATTATCGGCCCCATCATTAGCTCGTGAGCAGAGCATCGAGGCCCCAGCAACCACTCCTACAATGTCTTCACAGTTGAGCAAGGGAGGAAATGTGTCCGGGTCTGAGCAGCAGGAGGTTCTTCCAGATTGTGGAAGTGATGGCAAAGAAATGGAGACTGAGAGTAGAGAAGCACCGAAGCCTGATGAAGAGGAACCGAGTTGTCCAGTTCTGACCCCAGAAACTGGTCCAGGTGAGAATTTCGATTTCAAGAGATTTCAAAACTTAACTGTTCTGTTTTCTGTTTGGTTCTATGACATTTGCTTTAGTGACAATTCTATAATCTAATCCTGACCTTAACCCTAAAAAGGCTGGGGGGGGGCGGAATCCGCCCCCCCTAGACGTTTCGCACAATATGTCTGCAACGCGCAAAGCAGTTGCCACAGTGTTTCATGACTTTTTTCTTTCGAATCTCGCGCATCTTTTGAGACCAAATTTGTGACATCGGGGTACCCGGTTCCGAAGTTACGTAACATTTTGTACTTGCATGTCACCCTAAAAATCGCTCAAAAACATGATTATGTGTACAATTTCAGTACAAATTGTGTTTTCACCCAAAATTCATAAATGTATGATTATTTTTACTTTTACTGGTTGAAATTAATTGATTTTGTGCTGTTTATGATCGCAGAAGTGTCCCCAACAAATTTCATCGAAAAAACAATGGAAAACAAAAGGTCGAAAAATCAAAGAAATACATAAGAAACTCACAAAACAATGAAATACATAACAAATCAATTTTGATTCCGGATTTTGTTTAAAGAACACTAAAATGAGTGTCTAGACCCAAAAATTAGCATTTTTGGAGCTATAATTAGTGATTTACAGCTTACTTATGATTTTACACATAAATTAGCATAATTAATATGAAATTAATTCCGGGTAATTAATTATACAGTCTTGTAGATTACGCGATGGGTGACGTGTGTGCCGATTTTCGGCGCGATGCGCGACGACGGCGAGGATGTCAGGGATCAAGGCACCCCCCCCCTCCGCCCGATATAGCATAACCAAAAAAACCCAGCCGATTGCCTGATTACCTAACCCTAACCCTAACCCTAACCTCACCCCAACCCTTAACCCTAACTCTTTGATTTCTAAGATATTGTCACTGGAGCAACTGTTACCAGAGCAAATGTCGGTCACTCTGTTGTCTGTGTGACAAACAGATGCCAATATATTTATATATTGTACAGACCTTACTGAATTGTGGAGTGTAATTCCCTGTTATTTCACACTGTTGGATATATAAATTATTTTGATATGATGATGGACATGTTATTAGGGAAACCCCGTTATAACGAGGTTGTCGGGACCGGCGATTTTACCTCGTAATAACCGGTACCTCGTTGTAAACGTATACATAATATATCACACGAAATATAACATGTATGGGACTAGGCATTAAACCCATCTGTTCACTGTTTTTCCTACTTCTTCTGCATCAAAACTATGAACAGAAAGCTGATTATTTTTCATTTATATACTCATCCAAAGTTACAAAGAAAACTAGATCAGGAAATAAAGCATTTACCTCCACGCTCGTAACTTGCGTTGAGTACTGTGTACGGGAGGCAGGCTGTGTGTGTGTGAACAGGTGAATGTACTGTGCAGTTAATTGTGTGTGTAACACACAGATGAGTCAGGGACTTCATGCATGCACTGTGCATAGCTGCGTGGCAGGCTGAAGTGCGATGCGTTCTGAAATGATTGAGCAATTTTTGCGTTGCCAAAGTTTAGAATTTAGTCAGTGCACGATGCGACTTTCATTTCCTCGTTTTAACCGGGTGAATTTCTTTTGTTTCTCTTTGTTAATGGGTTGAGAAAAATACCTCGTTATAAGCGAAATCTCGCAATAACCGAACTCGTAAATGGTGCTTCTTTCCATTGAACAGCACGTAAATGAAAACAGGACCGAGACATTTACCTCGTTAGAAGCGGTACCTCACTATATCCGAGCTCGTTATAACAGGGTTTCCCTGTACATGGAAATATGCTGCAAATGTCTGTGACTTGTAGCACCATTACTACATAATGGCCCTATTATGTCACCCTAATTTGTACATATATGATCCCTGCTATACAGTAAGATATTCTATGAACTGAAAATCTCCAAATTTTGCTTTCCTTGTTTTGTAGAAAAAAACAATTCTACCACCACATCACCAGCCCTACCACCATCACCAACAACAAAAATCATTTACAGATATAGCTTTGTAACTTGGTTGGAATATAGTATAATTATTGATACACAAAGATGATGGTAAAACTCTATTCTTCCCAAGACGCATTTACACAAGAAACATCTGTTTTTGTGATGACAGGCAAACAAATAGATGAGAAAGGAGAACAGTCTTCCGAACAAGAAACCAGCAAATCTGATGGGGTCAAAGCCACAGCCACTTCGAATAGTCAAGAGGAGTCGCCGGTGCTCACACGGGAGTCGAAACCATCGGAGGAGTGCGATAAATCGGAACCGGTCCAAGAACCCGGACCGCTGCCACCAGACACGGAAGATGCAGAATCCACGTGCTCGCGACCCGACACGCCGAAGTCACACCAGTCCGATCCGACCCCCGAGGACACGTCTCCGACCCTCCGGTCCCGCCGGTCCGGCAGGAAGTCACCCGGTGCGGCTACGACTCCCGGGCTTGAGGGAGGCCCGACAGGGACCAGGACCAGGAGTGCGAGTGGGCCCAGCAGCACCGTGGAGAAGGAAGGGGACGGTTCGTCCGACCAGGAAGGGATGACGACGAGGAAACGCAGCATGAGGCATAACGCAAGAGGTGAGTGATATTTGACTAGTACTAGTGGTGTATCGGGGAGGGGGGGGGGTCGCTCCCTTTTTGGTCAAATTCTTTCATTTTAACTGGGATTTTCAGAACTTTAGGGGGCCCAAACACAGATTTTCAGCCAAACAGGCTTGGGCCTCTCCTTTTGGTAATTTCTGGATCCACTCCCATCTATTACAGTGCACTTTCGTTATAACGAACACTGATAATAACAAAATCTTGTTATAAAAAAGTGATTTTTGTGGTCCCAGGTGTCAAAATTTTGTATCTTATTGTTTTTGCAACTCTGATATAACAAAATTTTGTTTAACAAGGTAATTCTCCAGTCTCTGCAGTTTGTTATAACTAGAGTCTACTGTAATATGGTTGAGGCCCAGTGTTGTATTTGAGGCCACAAGTTCAGGGACCGAGGCCACCCCAAAACACTACCTTTTCATAGGGTTTGTACAGGTGACTCGAACCAAGGCTGAGGCCAGCAAAATTGGCCTTGGGGCCAGCCTTAGATACAACACTGCTGAGGCCTTGTGCAAAGATAAAATATTCCTTTGTTCAGAATTTAGGTCTTAAGACCAAGACCGAGACCGAGGAAAAAAAGGTCTTGAACCATTCCGTACTAAAAAAAATGGCCATTTTCACAACATTTTTCAATCTGCTGTCCAAACAAATGAGGAACGACAATTTGTTTTGTGGTAATTATAAAGTACTAGTGGGTAGCCTTGTGAAAAAATGACAACCAACAAAAAATTAATGAGCTCAGACATAAGGAGTGATTCTCGGGTATTTGTAACCGAGTAAGCCGTGGCATTGCCGTTACCCAGCATAGTCTGGTGGTTATGCCGCTGACCGGATATCAGTAGGTTTGAGGTTCGAATCCTGTTGGGTCACTCTTTTTCTGAGTTATTAAAAAATATCAGATCAAGCATTTGATCTTATTTATCATTAATTTGATAATACTGAGATGAATAGCAAATTTATTCCGCAACAAAAATTTGTTCTTTATGGGTGAATTAGAGGTGAGGGACATCTCTGCGTTCCGTACAACAGGCAACATTTTCACCTCTAATTCACCCATAAACAACAATTTTTTGTTGGTTGTCATTTTTTCACAAGGCTACCCACTAGTACTTTTTAATTACCACGAATTTATGTTTATTGCTCAAGCATTCAGCCAAGAGATTATAACTTGTTGTCCATATGTCCTGTGCGACACGAACGGAAATGCCCTCTTGAGACAGGTCTTGATTAAAATACCGACCGTTGCTCACTCACTAAATGTTGTGGTAAATGTTTCTTTAATAAACAGAAGTTAATGCTTAACCCTAATTGGACTGGGGGGGGGCCCCTAAAAGGCCCCCGCTCGACATTTTTTGCGATATATTTTTAACACGAGAAGCTATGGCCGCGTTATTTCATGACTCTTTTCTTTGAAGTCTTGCGCATCTTTTAAGCCCAAATTTGCGACGGTACCCGGTTCACAAGTTATGCATAATTTTGCACCCGTGCGTCAGACCCAAAATTGCTCAAAAACGTGATTTCATGTACGAAGTCAATGCAAATTGTGTTTTCAGCTAAAATTCATAAATGAGTGATTAATTTTGGTTTCATTGATAACAATCATTTGATTTGCTGCTATTTATGACCGAAATGATGTCGCCGACAATTTCCATTGTGAAAAAAATTAAAAAACAAAAACACAGCAAAAAACAAAGAAATACAATAAGAAATTCAAAACAATAAAATACATAGAAAACATTTTGATACCGGAATTGTTTTTAATGTCCTCTGATCAGATCTGTGCAAGAATCTTAACCTAGCATTTTAACTGGGCTATTCAAGCCAGTTTTTACTGGGGCGGGGTCAATTTTGACCCCCCCCTTCAGATCTCGGCCACGAACGCCGCGATCGCCGCGAAATTTGCATGCGCATAGAGCCGGAATCAACTACACGACTGTATAGTAAAATTTTTGAAAAATTATTTTTTTCTATTTTTTAAGTAATTAATTATGCAAATAAGTGCATGAAATTATGTCTTCACCCATAACTCACTTACAATAGCTAGTAGAATACTAATTTTTGGTGAAAATATTCATTCTGACATTTCTCACAATTTCTTATTTATAATAATATTTATAATTTCTTATGTATTTTATTGTTTAGTGAATTTCTTATGTATTTCATTGTTTTTTCAACCTTTTGATTTCTATTGTTTTTTCGATGAAATTTGTTGGGGACACTTTTGCAATCATAAACAGCACAGAATTAATTCATTTCAACCAGTAAAAGCAAAAATAATCATACATTTATGATTTTTGACTGAAAACACAATTTCCATTGATTTTGTACACGAAATCACGTTTTTGAGCGATTTTTGGGTTGACATGCATGTATAAAAAGTTGCGCAGCGTCGTAACAGTACGTCCGATTTTTCGCGAAAACGGTCTCAAAAGATGCGCAAGACTTGAAAGTAAAAAGTCAGTAAGCAACGCGATCAAAAAATTTCGCGCGGCAGCATGGTCGCGAAATTTGTCGAGGGGGGGTCAAATTGACCCCCCCCCCAGTTAATATAGGGTTAAACAAAAAATGAGCACTTCAAGGGCTTTACTTAATGATTTACAGCTAAATTCTAATTTCATGCATAAATTAGCATAATTAATTAATTAAAAATAAATTTGACTTATTTTTGAACAATCAAATACAATTCTGTAGATTATGTCATGGGTGACGTGTGTGTCGATTTTCATCGCGATCAACGGCCGAGATCTTGAAGGGGGGTCCCCTTTAGGCCCCCCCCCCCCCAGTCTTTCCAGCCTCCAAACTACCCCAGTCTAATTAGGGTTAATATAGAATCAATTTGTAGGTCATAAGACGAGATTTTCCCACTTATTACTAAGCCAATTTTCATTGCAATTTCAGTTGTACCATACATGATAAGGTAAAATGCAGAATATTTGGTATGTGTTTATCCATACAGTAAATCAGATTAAACAAGATTAAAAATCCAGAATTGTGATTATATGCAAGTTATGTTTGAACTCTTCATTTCTATGAAGTTCGAAGAGGCTATGTAATTACTAATGAACTTTATATTATAATTATTTGTAACAAACTGTTTTGTGATTTGTGTAAAATTGAAATGCAATAAAACAAATGTTGTCATTTTGTTTATAATTTGTGGTTGAAAGCAAAATTAATAAAACGGAACATACCAAAATACTCTGCCCAATTAGAGGAGGATTCTGGATAATTAATGGCTAGATAAACAAGGTCAGATTGTATTTTTAACACCTTTTTTGTACACCCCATGACTTGTGGATATGCATTGCATGATCAAAAAAAAATCAATCAATCATTGTTGGTAGGATTGGACAGATTGATGACTGGTACTAATTTATTTATTTATTTTTTTGTTCGTATTTCAAGCAGAAATGTACTACGGACCAATCCCGACTTACAAACGGAGGAAGACCAATCAGAAGTGAAGTCAAACGTCAATGCAGCAGAAGCTAGTCTGAAGCAGAAGGGGAGGGGATGTACAGATGTCAACATGCTGTGTATAGTACACCATGCTTTTGACGTAGATCAGTTTTTTTTTATAAACCACTTCAGCACCTTGAGTATACATGAGGACATTTTGTTGAATTTACCGTGTTTGGGAGCAAATGGGAGGTGATTTTTCCGTAACCTGTGAGACACCAAGTACAAGATATCTCGAGCTTGAGTACTGTATATGCAGAATATTTTGCAGTGTTGTTTTTATTCCCACTAATTTCGCAACTAAATGAAAGTAAAAATTGTCACTTCCTGATCTATCTGTACAAAGTCAAGGCAATTGCAATAAAATCGGTGAAAGTAAACTCTCACAAATTCTCCAATTTGAAGCAAAATTGTGAAAATATATGAAAGTGAAATATATGGTGTGTACAGTATTATGGAGATTGCAAGTTATATGTGTCGCAATCTAGCAACACCAGGCACTTGTCAGCAGTTGATACTATTTTTTTTCAAACCTGACTTTAAAAAACAAAACACCTATTGAACACTGCACAAACGATAACATTGAGATTGTCATAACTTTCCTTATACTTATCTAACTATTGTGAATTATTTATAAAAATGTAACATGTGTAGTGTTCTATCTCACACTGCAATAATCTGAATTATGATATCTGGCAACAAATGCCCGGCTTTGCTAGATCTGGTCACATACATGTATATCAAAACCAAATCGTCTTCAATAGGTTCAATTGAACTTTTATCGGTAGATGTGTATAATGTTATGATTGGCAAGTGTAATATATTTATTTGGTCATGATGAAATTGATTTTTTGATTGCTGTACAGAAATTAATGATGATTAGCAAGGATTAAAGATTGTGTCATTCATTTGCACGTCAAAAAACATCTAAATGAATGAAATCAGCTGAAATCATATCCAATGTGAAGATTAATATAAATAAACACTTCTCATAGAGACTTGGGGTAAAAAAACTATTGAGTTTTGGTGAAAATCTGGACGGTTAAACTTCATCCATTTTCAAATTACTGTACTCAGAAGCGTTTTCAAAAAATCCGCGACGTCAAACGTGCTCGTGCCGTTCCAAAATTGTCCGATCAGCCGTTAGCCAAAGGTCATGCGGAGGTTAGCCATTTAACCAATCAGCGCGCTCCGTTTGTCTTGCGACATTACACAATAACCGCGATTCGCAGTTTGAGCAAAATTGAAACTCACGGAAAGAACAACATTCTGGTAACATGTCGTTATTAGTTTTTCTCATAAAACAACAAATTCATGACCTATGGATCTCATACTTTCAACACACCATTTGTAAGTACTAAACTACCGTTTGGTATTGATAATGGAAGGGAAGTAATGGACTTGCACATCCCTGACACAATCTTTGAGATATAATAGGGGTTAGAGCTACATTGGATAATTGTGAGTGGCAGACCCTATCACCTATAAAAAGCAATTAAAAGCATAGTGTAGTAGTTCAAAATTTGAAGTGTATACCTATTTTTTTTTAATCACCCCTCCTCCCCCCCCGAAAAAAAATAA
>JZLH01S0512817.1:38769-56936 GCA_001188425.1 Eucidaris tribuloides
GAAGTGTAAACAATACAAAGAGATTACTGCTAGGGTTGGAAAAATCAGTGTAATTCGGGTGAATACAATCGTTTCTACGTTTGAGCGTGAAATGAGAATCCCGCACGCTGCAGGGAGTGCATGGATGCGAATACCGCGTGTAAAGAGTTAAACTTCATCCATTTTCAAATTACTGTACTCAGGAGCGTTTTCAAAAAATCCGCGACGTCAAACGTGCACGTGCCGTTCCAAAATTGTCCGATCAGCCGTTAGCCAAAGGTCATGCGGAGGTTAGCCGTTTAACCAATCAGCGCGCTCCGTTTGTCTTGCGAAGTTACACAATAACCGCGATTCGCAGTTTGAGCAAAATTGAAACTCACGGACAGAACAACATTCTGGTAACATGTCGTTATTAGTTTTTCTCATAAAACAACAAATTCATGACCTATGGATCTCATACTTTCAACACACCATTTGTAAGTACTAAACTACCGTTTGGTATTGATAATGGAAGGGAAGTATTGGACTTGCACATCCCTGACACAATCTTTAAGATATAATAGGGGTTAGAGCTACATTTGATAATTGTGAGTGGCAGACCCTATCACCTCTAAAAAAGCAATAAAAAACATAGTGTAGTATTTCAAAATTTGAAGTGTATACCTATTTTTTTATTATCACCCCCCCCCAAAAAAAAAGATAATAATAATAATAATACCTGTTTGTGGCAAAAATTGGTATTTCATGCACAATTTAACAATGGTTGTGTTTAAACTTTAAATACTCTGAGCTACCTAATTCTCCATGCTATATGTGTGTGTCTCTACTGAAGGTCTAAAAATGAAGCCCTGAACAAATGTGAAAAATAACAATCATCTGGTGCTTGAAAAGAGTGAAAATCTTGGAGCACCCAATTTTGTCATGCCCCCCACCCACCCACCCACAACATAGACTGATGTGTTTCAGTTAAGAGCTGGCCCGATGCATAATTGATATACAGTGTTTATCCACATACCTTGCCAGTGGCTGCAAAACTTTCCAAACTTTTTTTATTTTCAGGTGTTCATTTGCCCATTCAAACACTATTATGCAGCAGGATTTTTTAGGGGGGTTGTTGTATCAGTAATATGAAAGTTTTTGAAGCAGTTACAATCAATAATATGAAAAGAGATTTCATTGAAACACTGAAATATCAGCAATATTGAGGATCTACTTTGTTTTTTGTGTGTTTTGTTGTTGTTGTTTTTATCAGCAGTGAAACTAATATGGAATACATATTGTTGATAATTTGAAGATTGTCAGTATTCACTTGTAGTGTAATTGGAACCTAGACCTTGGAGAGAATGCAGAATTGATAACTGAATTTACATTGAATCTCAGTAGTAGTACAATTTACGAAATAAAATGATTTTTATATTAACTCTGTTTCAAAGAGTAGCACTGAGAAATGTTATTTTCCTTCCTGGATAACAATAACCAGGGCATCAAGTGATTTTATCTGATCAAATTATTAAATTGTGTGCCAAATTGTAGTATATTTATTCACATCCATAAGTTACCAACTGTGAATTTTGTTTAGAAGAATGGTTAAATATTTTTGGCAGGAGACTTGGTGAATTTTCAATCTGCTATAATTGGTGCATTATGTGAATATGTGGATTTGTAAATATAAATGATAGTAATTAGCATGTTTAATTAATCATGTTGCTGAATTTGTTGAACATAGATTAGTGTAGTCCTATGAATGTTATTAGTCATCCTCGCATAACATTAGATATAATTATAAATATTAGGCTGGACTTACTGTGATAAGTTTCACGACGTTTCGTCTACTCTGTAGACTTTCTCAAGTGAGTGGTGATGTAAGAGTATTTTAGAAATGCTGCGTTGCCTATGACGCGACGCATCTCGGCGTTGTAAAAGGCATCCCTGGATGCGCCACTGTTGTTGGCGCATGGAGCGTTTTAACGGCTTGTCCCAATGTGTGGTAGATTGAATCGAAGACCTCCTTTCTTGTTTGAGTGAAGGGGGACTTGACTCTTTCCCACACTGGCCCCTTAACACGCTCTCCGGATACAGTTTCTTTTCCCTGTCCCGTATCATCACCGTGTCCGTGGAAATGTGTTGATTTAGATGCATGTAGCATGTGTAAAACAGCCGAAGTCGGGTATATTTTTCCATCGGAGTGGGCCTTCGATGTTGATTCATGCGCGCTTTGATAGACTGTTGCGTCTCACCGATGTATTGTTCCTTGCAATCCGCCTGGTCACATTTGATACCATATACTACATTCCTGGTTTTCTCCCTGGGGGGTCGGTCCTTGACATGTACCAATTTATTCCGCAATGTCTGAAATGGTTTGAAAGTTGTGACGATTCCTGCTTTTGTGAACGCTCTCTTTGCTCTTTCAGAAAGACCTGCGATGTACGGAATTGTTACTACGACCTTTTTGTCCTCTTTGGTTTGTGTCGCCAGTTGTGGTTCTGTCTTATTTACTTGTCTTCGTTTTTGATGTTGAGCTTTAGTGAAGGCCCAGCTGGGATAACCACACTGTTTCAGCGCTTGTTGGATTTTGTGTTTCTCCCTCACAGACTCTACAGGTGCACTGACAACCGTGTCTGCCCGATGAAATAGGGTCCTGATCACTGATAATTTGTGTACCAGCGGATGATGCGAATTGAAGTGCAGATACTGATTGGTGTGTGTCGGTTTCTGGTAGATACCAAAACTCGGAGATCCATCAGAGAGAATGTTAACCTCCACATCCAGAAACGGTAGTTTGTTGTGTTCGCACGCTTCACGCGTAAAGGAGATATTGCTGTCAACAGAGTTGATGTGGTTGAAAAAATCTTCAAAAACGAAGACAAGTAAATGAGACAGAACCACATCTGGCGACACAAACCAAAGAGGACAAAAAGGTCGTAGTAACAATTCCGTACATCGCAGGTCTTTCTGAAAGAGCAAAGAGAGCGTTCACAAAAGCAGGAATCGTCACAACTTTCAAACCATTTCAGACATTGCGGAATAAATTGGTACATGTCAAGGACCGACCCCCCAGGGAGAAAACCAGGAATGTAGTATATGGTATCAAATGTGACCAGGCGGATTGCAAGGAACAATACATCGGTGAGAGGCAACAGTCTATCAAAGCGCGCATGAATCAACATCGAAGGCCCACTCCGGTGGAAAATATACCCGATTCGGCTGTTTTTACACACCTACAGGCATCTAATCACACATTTTCCACGGACAACGTGATGATACTGGACAGGGAAAAGAACTGGTTCCGGAGAGGTGTTAAGGAGGCAGTGTGGGAAAGAGTCAAGTCCCCTTCACTCAACAAAAAGGGAGGTCTTCGATTCAATCTACCACACATCTGGGACAAAGCGTTAAAACACGCTCATCGCAACAAGTGCGCATCCAGGGATGTGCTTTTACAACGCCGAGATGCGTCGCGTCATAGGCAACGCAGCATTTCAAAGTACTCTACATCACCACATCACTTGAGAAAGTCTACAGAGTAGACGAAACGTTGTGAAACTTATCACAAGTAAGTCCAGCCTAATATTTATAATTATATTCTAATAGATTAGTGTAGTTTAGTACGACGAAAAGGCGAAAACAAACTTTCCTTCTTGATGTTCTTCAGTCCATATAATAAGGACAAATATGGCAAATATTTTGGCTTTATTGATTTTGCAAAATTCAGTTAGTAATGAAGTAGAAAGTGCTATGAAATTTGAAGCAATTTTTTGATCCAAGAATGAATTTAAACTGATTATGTTGTAAATGTTTTGTAATAAGTGGTGACATTTCTAGAGTTCTAATATATTGGAGACATTTTTTGTTTGTATTCATACAGTAATTTTTGTATTTTTTTCCCTCCAAATTGATTTATTTGCTTATGTTTTGTTGTAATGTGTGTCCATATTTTTTGTAAATGTACAGTGGTATTATTAAGTTTGTGTTGTGCCCATAGTTCTCATACGTGACATTTTACATGTATCAGACTTTGTTCAACACTGATTTCAAGTGGAACAAAGAACTTTTTGTAGTTTTTTTTTCTGTTTCGTGCAGTCGTGTATCACGATTTACACATACGTATCTTGTTTTGCTGGCCATGTAAGTGACATTTATTAAGGAAATTTGTAATAAAATGTTTCTATGAAAACATGTTATCTTGTCAGTTGCTGCATATTTGGAATGAAGTTTCAGTGACCTAGTATTGCATGACACACATGGCATATTGACCGTTTTAACAATACATGTACAAGCAAACCCTGTATAATGAGGAAGTCGGGACCCACAATTTTTCATCGCTATAGCCGATTCCTTGCTATAAAAGAACACATGCAAAATTTATGCATATAGGACTACATATAAAGTAACAAGATTTCTTTAACTGCTATACAGTGCTTCCTCTAGTTTTGCAAGTATACATGTGATGCACCACGCCATACCCCAGGGTACCGCGTTGTGCAGCGCCCTCGTGTTAAAAAATGTATTTTTTTCAGTTATGATCGATGAAATCAGTGGTGATGATGCAGAGGCTGTGCAAGTGCACAACAAAAAGGCATAAACTTACGAAAAATAGGGTAAAAATGAATTTAAATGTGTTATTTTCACCCTTATTTCATAACTTTTACATAATTTTGTAACCCAGGGTACAGCGCTGAAAAATAAGTAAATAATTCAACAAAATGGCAAATTTCTAGTTGGTACCCCGGGGTATGGCGTGGTGCATCATGTATAAAACTGAATTTACTAACTAAACAAGTCACTGGACTGAAACAGCAGAGCTGAAAATGTAAATGAACAACTTTTCCAACACTTTATTACCAAAAATGGTGCAACGGGCAGGAAGGATGCATCACCCAGTTACATGTGCTAGCTGGCACTTGTCCTTGTGCTGCGAAAGGAAGTGTGTACAACGTACAGTGGTGTAGCACACCTGACGTATTATAAACATCTTGCAAACAAGTTAATTTTACAGCGCGGAACATCAGTTGTGCTCGCTAGCCGACGTAAGCCGAGGTGGATGCTCATTATAACGGTCAATTTCCTTTGTTTTACTGTATTTTTAGGCTGGGAATTTAACTCGCTATAGCCGAAATTTTGCTGTAGCCGATCTCGTTATATGAGAAGCATAATACATGTACATGGAGGTGAATGGAATAAAAATTGGGACACGAGAATGTCCTTGTATTGAGCGGTTTCTTGCTATACCCGTGCTCGTTATAACAGGGTTTGCCTGTATTGTATCATTGTTGTGGAAACATCAATTCTCCATGTTTTAGTAGCCTAAATGCTAAATCTGCTAATGCCAAAAATATGGACCAAAAAAAACTAGACAAAACTGTAACATACATGTATTTTTGTATGTCATGTTTTGTTGCTAATTAGAGCCCTGCATACATTTTCAGTTAAGTCTCATTCCAGGTGCAAGCTGGGGGATATCATAAAGCCACAATGTCTTGATCAAAGGCTAACACAAGGTGTACTGGGGATGCCATAATACTGTACTGTATTGAGGCACAACTCTGTGTGTGTGTGGTGTGTGTGTGTGGTGTGTGTGTGTGTGTGTGTGTGGCGTGTGTGTGTGGGTGTATGTGTGCATGTGTGTGTGTGGTGTGTGTGTGTGAGTGTGCAGGAGGTATATTGTGGGTGTATGTTTAAGTATGAGGTTACATTGTGGGCGATATTTCGATTGTGGGGTCCCCAGAATTGAAACCATTTTAAAAACGGTTTAAAACAACACAGTGGGTGTGCTAAAGTGAACTTTTTTTTCTTTAATTTTTACTCCCATAAATGATTGGGTGTGTCTTTTGTGTGTTGTGTGTCTTATTGTGATGTTGCGTCGGCGTGCAGGAGGTACATTGTGGGTGTATGTTTAAGTACAAGGTTAACATTGTGGGCGTTATTTTCGGCATTGTGGTGGTTAAAACATTAACACTCGCAACTGTTGTGTTTATACTCTTTATGGAAACCCCCAAATGTAGCTCTTGTCTGGTATGTGTGTGTGTGTGTGTGTTCGAGTGGTGTGTGTGTGTGTGTGTTGGGTGCGTGTGTAATCGCCTTCAAACCGGGGGAGTAAGTATGACACTCTACATTCAGATCGGGACGTTTCGAAAAACGGGGACGCGTCCCTCTTTTAAAATGGCCAGAAATCAAACTGTAGATGGCGCTAGAAGCCCACTTTAGAAATGGCCCAAAATTGTGTGCACCCCCACGTCCCCGGGTTACCAGCTAAATATCATTCACATACACAAAACGTCCCCGATTTGCATTTGTACATGGGAGTGTGTGTCCCTCGATTGCATGTTGTTATACGGAGTGTGTATTGTTGGTGTGTGTTTTACGTCCCCGCTTCGCGGCAGTTACACGTATAGTGTGTGGTGTTGTGTTGTTGTGTGTGTGAGTGTGTGTGTGTGTGAGTTTGTAATCGCCTCCAACCGTGGACGTTTTGGATTCATTTTACTGTACAGCCACGGACGTACCTTCCAGGGGGGGCGGTCCACGTTTTTAGATCTTGTTGTAATTGAGGTGCTTATGTAGCATTACAACCAGTAAGCAAGGTCTGGGGGTATATAGAGAATGTCCGCATTTGGAGGTTGTGTACTGTAATGTATACGTCCGCAGTTGTTAGAAGTTTCATCCTCATTTGATACAGTTCGGCCTCGGTTATACGGCCATCGATTATACGGAGATCTCTGTTATTCGGACAATGGGCTTATCAGTCATTACGTGTAATTGATACACCTTTATCAGAAGTGTACACAGAAACATGCTGGTTATCAGGGACAGTAAATTAAGTGTCAGATGTGGGAGGTCTGTTGCAATTTGTGCATGGTCTTTGGGTTGTTTGTACAACAACTTATGGCATGTGTACCTCCCCCCTATACTGTGTTTGTACATTATCTCTCTTATCCGGCCATATCACTTATCCGGATGGCTGCTGGTCCCAACGTAGCCGGTTAATGGAATTCGAACTGCAGGTAAAAATTGCCGTGTGTGTCATCGGTATTACCGTTACAAACACACACTCACATTAAAAATTGGACATCCTCGGTCGAAGGTGATTACACGTATGTGTGTGTGTGTGTTGTATGTGTTGTGTGCATGCTTGTGTGTGTTTCTTTTCAGATTTACGAATAAAACAATTCCATAGACACTTCACACAAAATGTAAAATAAATCTGCAATTTATTAGAAGACCACTGGATACACTTCATGTAACAACAGAATATCTTCTTAATTTTACCTGTCATTAACATCAAGAAAGATTGTACATAGATGTTGAACTATTACAATGCCATAGGCGCAAATACACACCACATAATACATGTATTGTCAATAGAGCTGTAATTTCTTTGGTATGTTAATGAAGATGACATAGGCTCAGGCCTTCAACTATGCCTGGTTGAAAAAGGAGGGAGAAAATTAGGAGCAAAATTTTCCAAAAAGTATGATTGTAGGATATTTCGAGGAGTGTTTGGTGAAAAAGCAGAAATCAGTGGAAACTAATTTTCCTTCACAAACAGGTGATGATGGTAGCTACAGTACTGTCAGTAACAACCTTTAAAAATTACTCATCTCCAAACAAATATCGTGGCACGCTTGGCAGAATGTCCTTAGCAAATGCTCTATAAGCAAAATGTCGTTACCAGTAATTGCTTGTGACGTAAGAACCATTGGCTCATTTCACCTGAAATCAAATTATGACGGTCTGTGAGGTCCTTCTATCAGTATGTTAGGCAGAAATATGGAATAAATTTCTTTATTCTAATTTAAAGACCCTATACTTTTAACGACATTGTGTTTACACCGTTTGCTAACGACATTCTGCCAAGTGCACGATATTAAACCTATCGCAAAGGTGGTTTTTTTGACAAAAAGTAGGGAAATAAGGATTTTTAGAGCAAAAACTAGGAAAATTGGGATCTTCACAAAAAAAGTAAGGAAAAGTAGGACCAGTTGAAGGCCTGTAGGGTCTTACCAGTTAGTGGTTGTATATAATGCACAAATAAAAAACAAATCTAATTTTGACTGATTATATCAGAGGCACACTGGAGATAGAGAATTTTTGAAAACATCAAACAAAATCAGAATTTTAGAAAACATGAAAATTATATCACAGAATTAGAAGCATTTTAAATGCAAATCACTATTTACTTCACAGTTACATAGCATATCTGAAGCATATCAAATTTCTTTTGAGTTGTAATAAGACTGGAAAAATATCAAAGAGTATCAAAAACTTATAATGATTACAATCAAGATAACGCCCAGAAAGCTACACTTGAATGGGTATTTTCACATAAAATATTAACAGGCAAGGATTCATTGACAAATATTGTACTACACCTCTAACATATTTACTTTTTAGTCAGTGCCAACAAAAGAAGCCCGAGGTTACGCGGACTGTACTATTTAAAATAGTTAACAGTCAACGTAACCGAGGGCGTCATAGTTTCAAACAGAGACTCTCAGGATAGGATATATTTTGTTTTATATCCGTCATCGAATTAACCGGGAAATTACACAAAGGAAAAAAAAGGAA
Source organism: Eucidaris tribuloides (assembly GCA_001188425.1). Taxonomy (NCBI): domain Eukaryota; kingdom Metazoa; phylum Echinodermata; class Echinoidea; order Cidaroida; family Cidaridae; genus Eucidaris; species Eucidaris tribuloides. The sequence goes on from JZLH01S0512817.1 coordinate 47,308, forward strand.
AATGAAATGTACTTACGGTAACCCCTACGAGTAAGTGTGCGTCGCACGGCATACAGGCGCGCAATATTTTTACTTGCAGTACGGATAGGGATACAATTCCATTAACGTATACTCCAGTTAAACGAGTACCAATTTCATAAACCTATAAAACGCTAATTTGATCCTTATTCTTATTTTAACTATGATCCTAACTCAAACTCAACGAATTTCACCCAGTGTTAATCTTAAACTTTGCCAGACTTTCATACGGGTGTAGCACGCATAATGTCTTTCATGCGCACGGAAAAAAATAGCGTACCGTACCTGTGTTTTGTACACACAATTTATTCGGCTTTTTAAGCTCAAATCGCGATCCCGCTGTTGGGTACTAGTCGGTCGCGGGTGGGGCAAATAGTATAGCGCCCTCATTGTTGAGAGATTAATGTACTATCCCACTCATAATGAGTACAATAGTACTTTACTATTGTACTCTCCGAAAGTTATAGTACTTTCAGAACTAGACTCACAGAATAGTGTGTTTATTTTTCATCATGTGACATACTTTTGACCTACCAGAATTCAAGAAACTTACAATGAGGGATATAATGTCAGTTACCATGTAAACGCTCAAAGAAAAAGCAATACTCCAGTAGTACACGTATTATGAGACAAAATGAAATACTATTTCATTTTTTTTTGTCTTGCATCTCTTCACAATGATGAAAATCTGAAGATTTCCCCTCTCCCTCCCTTTTTATAGGGCTTCTTACTTGATCTGTCATGTCTACAGTACATTCTTGAATCACGGGTAATTGTCATTTTTAACATGATAAAAATACAATGTATAAACTGGAATTATTATTTACAAAACTAATTAAAAACATGATCTTTCTGAAATCTATAGATTTTAAATACATCAACATACTGATTATGTTTGCGGGTCTAAATCACAATAGAACCTTACAAAACTGAACATATAAAACTTTAAAGATTGTGTCACTGATTTGCACGTCAAAAAACATCTATATGAATGAAATCAGCTGAAATCATATCCAATGTGAAGATTAATATAAATAAACACCTCTCATAGAGACTTGGGGTAAATATTGAGTTTTGGTGAAAATCTGGACGGTTAAACTTCATCCTTTTTCAAATTACTCAGAAGCAATTTTAAAAAATCCGTGACGTCAAACGTGCACGTGCCGTTCCAAACTTGACCGATCAGCCATTAGCCAAAGACCAATCAGTGCGCTCCGCTGGTCTTGCGACGGTACACAGTAACCGCGATTCGCAGTTTGAGCAAAATTGAAACTCACGGCAAGAACAATATTCTGGTAACATGTCGTTATTAGTTTTTCTCATAAAACAACAAATTCATGACGTATGGATCTCAGACTTTCAACACACCATTTGTAAGTACTAAACTACCGTTTGGTATTGATAATGAAGGGAAGTAATGGACTTGCAAATCCCTGACACAATCTTTAACAGAAAATATGACATCCTAACAATTCAAAATCTTCACTACATTAGAATAGGCAGTAAAAAGTAGTTATACATGCATGATTTACTGAAGTGTGGATTTTTAATTTCATTTTATGGTACACATGTATAATATTTTGGTAAATTGTGTAGTGTATTTATTCGTGTCAAAACCATATAAAAATAAACTTTGATATATTGCATTATACCTAAACATAAAATTTAAAATCTTGATGACCTTACGGAAGGCAGTCAAGTAATGTTTACCTGAGATCTACAGAAATTAATGAACTTCTTTTTTTTTTAAATTTCACCCGAGTGTCCATTTTTATATCTTTGGTAATGTTTGGAAGATACACAATCTTTTTATGTATCATAGGAAACCATATTCCAAGAAAATGGACGGCGATAATGTAAGCATGGTATTTGGAGGGCTGAATTAATGTAATGATAATTTGCACATCACTGGCATTTTTTCCAGGTACATGTAAGTACCGATGACTTCGCATAACTCGATGATGCACAAGTTGATTTATCGCCTATGTCAAACATTTTGGACAGTCCCAATTTGCTCTGTGTTTTTTCAATTGGAAGTTTTTCTTGTAAATCGATTTTTACATCAAATTTCATCTATCTCGAACATATTTTTAAGTCCCAAAAGGAGCAAACGTGTTAAATCATTCGCCTAGGTCGAAGTGGCCATAACTGTCATTCTTGATGGTCTTAATGGGTTGACCTTTTGATCTCTGCCTGTCAGCATGACCGTAAAGATGTCATAAATTTCCCATTCCCAGTTTTGACAGCCTCCAATTCCCTATACGTTTCCTTCATCTCTAACATAGAATTGTATACAAAACTGTAACTAAAATTAGGGACAGTGATTTTCCGTTTTACCGGTAAATCAAACGGAAATTCCTTTTGGTTCTTATACTTTTCATGTAAAAATTCATGGAATTCACCTTTGCAAAACGGAATACATGTGTTTGCTGTGTACATTTTCAATGACAAAATGGAATTTCCATTTTTAGATCAAGTTGAAACGGAATTACAGGTTTTCAGAAACGGAAAAGACCATTTTTTGAAACAGAAAATCACCGTCTCTATAAAATATCGTCTAAGTCGACGTGATTTGTGTGGTCCCCAGTGATTCGACTTATGCGAAGTTTACTGTACCAAGCTGCAATCATTTTAGTTAACGTGTATGTTTAAAAAACTAAAAAACCTTCTATGTATCTCACGAGTGCCAGCTGTGTAGAGCCAGTTAATTTTCACTCCCTATACATAACCAGATATATATCACTGTTACTTAGAGTTTAAACATTTTCACACACAAGAAAGTTATACAGAATGTAACAATATCTACTCTATCATTAGTATACCATTGGTTATGATTCTGATTGATTTTTGGTAATGAAATTTTGTGAGGACCGACTTGAAAAGGCACTAATTACATGTACACTCTACATCAATTTGATCTCAAACGGGTTGAAATTGATTCGGGGTAAGATTCACAAAATTGTCAAGTTGATCAATTGGTCAAGGGTCTCCACCTATTCCAGAAATATAACATGTAATGAAAATATCTGGAATTAATTACTTGAAAATAACATTTAGACAGAGTCTGACCATTACAAATCATTACACAAATTTGCAAGGGTCATTACAAGGATACGGGTTGTACTACAATTTTCTTATGACTGATCATATTATCTAGATACTTTTTCATTGAAAATTCACAGAATAAGGATAACCGTCATAATTATGTTGTTAGCTTTTACGTTTTAAGTATTCCACAGAAGGGGCTTAAGTTGGAGGCCTCTACTACTAAAACTTGCTTTCACATGACTTAACCCATCCCTGGACAGCATAGTGAACCATATCGGTGTCAAGTGAGATCTTAACTTTATAATGTTTGAAGCACAAGTCTGGATGATGACATAATCTAGACGTAACGGTTCAGGAGGGATTCATATTTCTCTTGTTCCCCAGATGTAACTTCTGGTTCACCTGCTTTCTTGATGAAATCCTGAAAAACACAAACAGTTGTACCAATAAAAATGTAGATCTGGTTTGACTACTACTTCGACTGATTCTAGTACTGCTATAATTACTATAATGTTAGCTACTACCACTTTTACTACCACTACCACTACTACTACTACTACTACTAGCTACTACCACTTTTACTACCACTACCACTACTACTACTACTACTACTACTACTACTACTGCTGCTACTACTAGCTACTACTACTACTAGCTACTACTGCTACCACTACTACTACTACTACTACTACTACTACTACTACTACTACTACTACTACTACTACTACTACTACTACTACTACTACTACAGCTACTACTACTACTACTACAGCTAACTACTACTACTGCTAGCTATTACTACCACTACTACTACTAATACATTTTACTGCTATTATCATTACTACTACTACTACTACTACTACTACTACTACTACTACTACTACTACTACTACTACAGCTACTACTAGCTATTACTACCACTACTACTATTACATTTTACTGCTATTATCACTACTACTACTACCACTGCTAGTACTACTATTACTACTTCTTCTACTACTACTACTTCTGCTACTACTATTACTACTACGTCTACTACTACTACTACTACTACCACCACTACTATTACTACTACGTCTACTACTACTACTACTACTACTACTACTACTACTACTACTACTACTACTACTAACACTACGACTACTACTACTTCTACTACTACCACTACTACCATTACTACTACTACTAGCTGCTACTACAACTACTACTACTACTACTATGACTACTACTACCACTACTTCTACTACCACTACTACTACTACTAACATGACTACTACAACTTAATACTACTATTCTACTACTACTACAACTTCTACTACTACTACTACTACTACTATTAGCTACTTTACTACTAGTTGCTACTATTACTACTACTACTACTACTACTACTACTACTACTACTACTACTACTACTACTACTACTACTACTACTACAACTATTTCTACTATACTACAGTACTACTACCACTGCTACCTACTTCTAGTTTAACTTCTGTTACAACTACTACTGGTGACCCGACATTTGCTCCAGCAAGAGCATCTCAGAAGACAAAGAGTTTAGGGTTAAGGTTGCCATTGGATTTCCAGTTCAGAATAGGGTTAGAGTAAAGGTCTTGATTGGGGTTAGATTTTCAGAAACACTCACTTCGCATTCTTGAAAAGTAGCAGTTCCTTTAGCAATCTTCAGTCCTAGTCCACTGGTGAAACTGGCGTAACGCTCCTGAAATTATAGATGGAACATGCTCATAATGGTTAAGAATGCATTGAAATGAAACAAAAGAATTGTATTTCTCTGAAACTGTCAGTACTGAAAGAGTCAAGCAAGCTATGTACCTTTTATATCAATGCACCAATCTTACATTTCAATGCTTGCAAAGGTACATCACCAATTCAATTACAATGCTTGTCTTCATTACTTCTTTTTGACAGTGGCAAATCTAAGATCATTTTGCTGAAGGGGAGAGGGGAGGGGTACCGCTATTTTTGGATGAAGTAAAGGAGGTTGTCGTCTAGGTGTCAGAATATCATCCTGTTTTTCTTTTGTTCTCTTTTGATTCTTTTTTCCGTACATTTTTTTTTATTGTCTAACTTTTATTTATTTTTTACTTTTTTGAACTAGGAGGAGGTATATACCCTTTGTCTCCCACCTTCTCTGAATCTCCCACCATATAAAACAAGTTTAACTCTATTTTAACTGGGCTATTTCAGACCAGGTTTTTACTGGGGAGGGGGGGTCAATTTGACCCCCCTTCAGATCTCGGCCGCCGATCGCGCGATCGCCGTGAAAATTTGCATGCGCATAGAGCCGGATGTGAACTACACGACTGTATAGTAAAATTTAAAAAAAAAAAAAATTATATTTCTTAAGTAATTAATTATGCAAATAAGTGCATGAAATTATGTTTTCGCCTGTAACTCACTTACAATAGCTAGTAGAATACTAATTTTTGGTGAAAATATTCATTCTGACATTTCTCACAATTATCCCCCAAAAAATTTGCCGAATTGGAATTAATTTCTTATGTATTTTATTGTTTTGTGAATTTCTTGTGTATTTCTTTGTTTTTTCGACCTTTTGTTTTCTATTGTTTTTTCAATGAAATTTGTTGGGGACACTTTTGCAATCATAAACAGCATAAAATTAATTCATTTCAACTAGCAAAAGCAACAATAATCATACATTTATGATTTTTGGCTGAAAACACAATTTCCATTGATTTTGTACACAAAATCACGTTTTTTAGCAATTTTGGGGTTGACATGCATGTATAAAAAGTCACGCAGCGTCGTAACGATACGTCCGATTTTCGCGTAAATGGTCTCAAAAGATGCGCAAGACTTGAAAGTAAAAAGTCAGCGAACGATGCGATCAAAAAATTTTGCGCGGCGGCATGGTCGCAAAATTCGTCGAGGGGGGGGTCAAATTGACACCCCCCCCCCCCCAGTTAATATAGGGTTAAAGGGAAATGGCAAGATTGGAAGTAGTTCTACATTTTGGGCATGATGCTCCCAGACTCTACTCTTTAAAGTTTCTGCTGTGAAAATTTCATGGTCATACATTTCCTCTTTGTTGTACAATTATCATCAAAAATGCTTTGACAGTGAAATTTGTTGTGTAGAAACAGTGATTTTCCGTTTAAAAAAATAGTCTTTTCCGTTTCTGAAAACCTGTAATTCCGTTTCCACTTGATCTGAAAATGGAAATTCCGTTTTGTCATTGAAAACGTACACAGCAAAAACAGGAATTCCGTTTTGCAAAGGTGAATTCCATGAATTTTTACATAAAAAGTATAAAATCCAAACGGAATTTCCATTTGATTTACTGGTAAAACGGAAAATCACTGTCCCTAGTTGTGTAGCTTTGTTTACGATCAATTTTTATCTGGGCCTCGAGATTAATACTGGTAAATTAATGCTTGTTTCTCCTGAAGTAATCAAATTCAAGACAAATCCTCCTAGCCAAAATATACATGCTAGCCAGTGAATGTATTGGTATAAGATTCAAATTGGTTTGTCCTTGAGATATGTTCTACATCTCCCAGTTATGTCACTGCCATATAATCAACATACCTCCACCATGCCACTCATGAGTCCATCCTCCACCAGCTTGGCTGCATTGCGCAATCCCCTGGCGAACGAGTCCATGGCCCCGATGTGAGCATAGAACATGTCAGTGAGGTTGGTAGACTCACGTCGGACCTTGGCATCGAAATTGAGGCCGCCTGGAGCAAGTCCTCCCTGGTCGATGACACACTGTGGGAAAGGAATGCAATCAATTTCAATTTGATGATAAATTGTACCATGATGATGATGATGACAATGACAGCTACGAGGATGAGATGATGAGGATTAGGAGGTGGAGGAGGATAATGATGATGATGATGATGATAGTTATCATGTGATAATATTTATGATGATGTGATGATGATGATGATGTGATGATGATATGATGATGAGGATGATGATGATGATGATGGTGAAGATGATAATGACAATGCTACCTAACTTTGACAAAAGCAAGTGAGTGACAAATCAGTTAAATTCAAGTTATTTGTGTTTTCAAAACATCCTCAGTAGTGTTGCATGACTAAGTCGCCAAAGTCGGAGTCATGATTATCGTTGAGGAGTCGCGACTCTGACTTTAGAAACGCAAGAATCTACTCAATATTATCACATATGTATGCCATTTAAACCCGTCCAAACATAGATGACAATGTGTGGGACTATGACAGAAGGTCAATTTTTGAATGATCATTATCACAGTTGAAACAACTTAAGCTCAAAAATAATTTTCAACATGAACTATACTATACTGAACAGTCATTGTATAGGCTGTAGTGTGCTTCTTTTTACCTATTGATCTGGCCGACAGAACTGAACGTCAAAAGTCAACAAATATTCAGAGTCGCGACTTTTGATCGACGACTAGTCGACTCCCCAAAATCCTGGAGTGGTGCAACTCTAATCCTCAGCATACTAAAGCAAGATAATCATTCTATTGAAAGATATCTACACAAGTAAAAACGCACTGAAACTGCACTAATGCCAATGTTAATGACAGACACAAGTGACTCATTTATGAGAAATGACAGTTTTGTCGGTTGCTTCCTTTTGCCAAAGTAGGGCAGAATGAAGATCATCCCGATGACACTGAAGATTAAAATAGGGATAGTCGAAAATGCAACGATGATCCTGATAAAAGTGATGTTGCAGGTGCTTGACATCAACAACGACAACGATGACAATGATGAAGATGAAGATGATGATTTGTATGGTGTCATATATCTTTTAACAATGAAAGGTGCTGGCTCCTCAAAATGATCATGGACCACACATTTTAGTTTTCATGTTTTCAACGTTTCTAGTACACTAATTTCATGAAGATAAGACAAATATCTATCTGCTTTCAGAAAATGTAAAAGAGCAGCAGGAGCAAAGTTGAAAGCTTGAGTAAATTGGGCTAAACCAATGACTAGAGTTATCTATCTTCATAGTTACATTTAACCCTATTTTAACTGGGCTATTTCAGACCGTGAAAATTTGCATGCGCATAAAGCCGGATGTAAACTACACGACTGTAAAGTAAAATTTTCAAAAAATTAATTTTTTCTATTTTTTAAGTAATTAATTATGCAAATAAGTGCATGAAATTATGTTTTCGCCTATAACTCACTTACAATAGCTAGTAGAATACTAATTTTTGGTGAAAATATTCATTATGACCTTTTTCACAATTATCTACAAAAAAATTTGCCGAATTGGAATTAATTTTTTATGTATTTTATTGTTTTGTGATTTTTTTATGTATTTCTTTGTTTTTTCGACCTTTTGTTTTCTATTGTTTTTTCGATGAAATTTGTTGGTGACACTTTTGCAATCATAAACAGCATAAAATAAATTCATTTCAACCACTAAAAGCAAAAATAATCATCCATTTATGATTTTTGGCTGAAAACACAATTTCCATTGATTTTGTACATGAAATCACATTTTCGAGCGATTTTTGGGTTGACATGCATGTATAAAAGGTCGCGCAGCGTCGTAACGGTACGTCCGATTTTCGCGAAAACGGTCTCAAAAGATGCACAAGACTTGAAAGTAAAAAGTCAGCGAGCGACGCGATCAAAATATTTTGCGCCGCGGCATGGTCGTGAAATTCGTCAAGGGGGGGTTAAATTGACCCCCCCCCCCCCCAGTTAATATAGGGTTAATCCTTGCTCAGAAGAATTCTGGCAAACGTGACCTTTACGATGATGACAGAGAATTCCAAATCAGTTTTTTCATTTTGCTGAGACGCGAATATAATACCTGGAAAAACCAACTGTCTTACCATTACCCCCCCCCCCCCCAAGCGCTCCCCCAACGCTTTCATATTTTGTGACATACCTTGACAGTGACTGTTGTGTCCCTGATGTTCATGGGGAACTGGTCGGTGTCCCATCCAAGGTCAGGTGACCCTGTATTGGCATCGATAGAACCCAGCATCTGAAACCTGAAACAAACAAATAATGTACAAAATAATGACAATGAATACTTTGCAATGAGAAAATAGAATAGAGTAAACCACAATGCATTGTCCAGAAAATAATGCAGGTGTAAAATTTCAAATGAAAATGAATAAATTCTTGCGCTGTCCGTATTGTATGCCGGCTGACTGGTTTGTTCATACACTGAGAAGGCTCCCGGTTGAATTTCCCGAGTGGTTGACTTTCCGTGTGAGACTGCGTCGGCTTACTGGGACGTGGTGGTTCCGCTCACCGGTCTGTTGTCTATCCTTGCGTGTCACTCTGTATGGGGGTGATCGGGTGTCGGGGTGGGTCTGGCGCTGTCTGTATTGTATGCCGGCTGACTGGTTTGTTCTGGGTCGGCCGGTGTGCGACGCGGGGGCTGCTGGTTTTGCCCCGGTGTCTGGTTGCCTTCTCTGTAGTGATAATGTGGGGTGGTATATCGGAGCGGGGGCGGGGTCGCCGCGTTCCTGATGAATAGATGCGGTTTTGCATGGGGAGGGAGAGACCGGTACCTTTCTTTGTGTAATACCAGTGGTGCTCAATGGTTCACCAGGG
>JZLH01S0512817.1:57656-67670 GCA_001188425.1 Eucidaris tribuloides
GGTATGATTGGACCCAATGTTCAGCTTGAAATCAGCATCAAAGTTGAAATGGGGGGGGGGGGGGAGGGGTTGATGACTACAATTCTTAAATTCACCCCTAAATTACTTATGCGGATGCCATCACAATGCCATGTTCGTATGAGTGGCCGGCCAGCATGGTACAGTTTGGTTTGATGTTCAACTTGAATCAGCATCCAAGTTTAACTGGGGGGGGGGGGGTAAAGGGGGATGATGATTAAAATGTTTAGATCCACCCAAAGGTACTTACGCGGACGCCATAGCAATATCATGTTCGTAGGAGTGACCTGCCAGCATTGTATGGTTGGGTTCGATGTTCAGCTTGAAATCAGCGTCCAGTTTAAAATGCTTTAGGAAACCTATCACAGTCATGGCATCTGTGATGTAGGATGAAAAGGTCAAAGGTTAAACTGCCAGAACCTTGCAACATCAAGAAAACTTTTAAAAGGGAAGAGGGTCGTCATTTAGTTGAGACAAGCGAACTCTGAGACTGCAAGCACACTTACAACAATGTTCTTAAATGTTCCTAAATTATCGCGACAATGAGCTCAATTCGGACACGAGGCGGTGTGAGCTTTCACCTCTGACGTTTCAACCTCAAAATCCAATCAGTAAATTGGTGCCTTATATTAGATACTTCTCTCAAGTTACATCAAAATCGGACCAGTCATACTCAAGTTATCACAGTAATGAGCACAAATCAGACATATTTTAGGCCTCGTGACCTTTGACCTCCAAAATCTACTCAGTTCATTGGTGCCGCATAATACTTCACCCAAGTTACATCAAAATTGGACTGACCATTCTGAAGTTATCGCTGTAACAAGCCCAAATCAGACATATTTCAGGCCCGGTGACCTTCGACCTTTGACCTTTCAGCTCCAAAATCTAATCAGTTCATTGGTGCCTCATAATACATGCCTCACCCAAGTTACATGAAAATCCGACTATCCGTTCTCAAGTTATTGCGGTACCTAGCCCAAATCAGATATATTTTAAGCCCGGTGACCTTTGACTTTTGACCTTTCAGCTCCAAAATCTAATCAGTTCATTGGGCCTTCTAATACATACTTCACCCAAGCTACATGAAAATCTGACTGGCCGTTCTCAAGTTATCACAGTACAAAGCCCAAATCAGACATATTTTAGGCCCGGTGACCTTTGACCTTTGACCTTTCAGCTCCAAAATCTAATCAATTCATTGGTGCCTCATGATACATATTTCACCCAAGTTACATGAAAATCCGACTGGCTGTTCTCAAGTTATCGCGGTAACAACCCAAATCAGACATATTTTAGGCCTAGTGACCTTTGACCTTTCAGCTCCAAAATCTAATCAGTTCATTGGTGCCTTCATAGTACATACTTGGTCCTAGTTACATCAAAATCCAATTAGCGGTTCTTAAGTTATCGCGGTAACGAGAACCAGTAACGGACGGACGCACGCACGGACGGAGACATAAAAATGTTTCAAAGAAATACTCATCTATGGTGCAAAACCATGAGATGACACCTCTATCCATCTACGATCAAAAATCTTTGAGGGTGAAATCTGTCAAAACACACAACCCCCCATTCTCTGTATTTCCGAACCTACAGGTGGCAGCTGCCCCCAGTGCCTGCCATTGCCTTTGATGATGAAGTAATAGATCTTACCATAATCATACTGATGTCTGGTTGGTTCTTTGGGTTTGGGCTCGAGCAAGAACTGACCGGTAAATCCAATCTCTTTCTTGTACTCTATTGACAAAGACACAAAAGGAAGATATAATTATAATAATAACTATAATATTAATTCACAGCTGTTACAAAGCACATAACACATTTTATGGAAATATTCTTATGCACTGAATAAGAAAAGAATAGAAGTACAGATATAAATAGCTAACAATACAGCAGGAGGCTTTGTTAACTGTTTTCAAGATATATCTAAAATAGATGTTAGTACAAGTTCTTTTATATTTCTACTTGCCCAGCCATGATTTTCACTTACCCCGGGCATTTGGACAATTTGTTGAGCCCCATTTCATATTAAAACTAGCCATGTAAACCTACCATTTTTACGGGTAATTTTAGCGAGGAGTATACCTCTACTCCACAAAAGTGTAATAACCAATCAGATTACTGCAATATTTCTATTCTTTTAGCAATTATTGAAAGGGTACCACTTATGTTGCAAATTTGCGGCAGTAGCACATTAAAGACACTACATAACACTGTGGGAGACCCGTTTAAAAAATTGTTGAACTTTGCTATCTGACATATCTGACAGTGTTTGAATGGACAAATAAACACCCTAGAACACAAAAGTTTGGACAGTTATGCTGTCACTAGTAAAATATGTGCAGATAAACATTGGCACATTGATTTTATATTGGTCAATAAAAAATTCTGCAACACACAGTCTATGGGGAAACTGGAATGGTCTCTCAGTGATTTTCACTTTTTCAAAGCACTTAACGATCGTTTTAAACTGCAATTTTTTCAGGGCTTCATTTTTAGACCTTATCAGAGACACTGGTAGCATGGGGAATCATGTGGCTCAGATTTCTTAACTGTGGTAAATGTTAGCTAATACCTTTAAGAGTTAAATATAGTGAGGTACTTACTGACGGCCATTTTGAAGAAGTTTGCCATGTGGGACAGCTCTCCATGTAGATCGGTGTTCAACAGGCTCTGGTATCCCTCACGACCACCCCAGAACACTAACAAGATTCAGAAAAAACAATAGGTAAATAAATACATAAATAAATAAATAAATAAATAAATAAATAATAAATTAATACAAACAATAATAATATATAAAGTAATCAAAGTATTCAAAAAATGAGTTTGATAATGGATGTATGAATGAACGAAAAACTAGGTAAATAAAGTAATAAAATCATTAATCAATAAAAAAAAAGAATAATAACAAAATATATATAAATGGATAATAAATAATGGCACAGTTCTTTTTCAAGCTAGGCATATACCAAATGCACTGTTTGTAAAGGTACATATGGAAGGATCTTGAGCTCAATTATACAGAGTGGCCTAGAAAACACACATAAACACAAACACAAACACACACAGAAACATATACACAGATCATTTGGCCTTGCTTAATACAGAAATGAGAGTGTTTAAGTTGAATCTATGGACAATGAGCCCTTTGCTTTGCAGACTAAACTTGGAAAGGAAAAACTACACAGGGAATTATTGGTATCGATTTTCTTCTATGTTTTTTGACAATAAAAGATGCCAGTTGAGTTGCCAACTAGACAGGAAAACAGTTGGATATAATGAAGAGTTTGAAAGACCCTATCTCCTGAATGGATCATCAAACTTTGCATCAACTTTATAGAATTTTCATACATTCACTGAATCTGTATATATTTTTTTCAGGAGTGCAAAGTATGGTAAAACATAAAATCATCACAAAAATATGGCAGTTACTAACCAAAGTTCTCCCCTCCTAACTTCTTTCCAATTTCCAGACCCTTCTTGACGGCAGTGGCTGCATAGGCCACGACGTGGGCATCAGGATTCGTGGCTGCCCCATTCATGTACCTGTATATGAGATGGAAAATACAGTCTGGTTAGTGGTTACTTAGAATTATTGAACTTTTGAGAAAAGAATACATACATTTGCATAACAAATGTTCCTGATATCATTATGACAACAGTGGTAATGCATGTAATTTATGTCAAAAGTAACAACACCAAATTGAAAAAATATTTTGATGCTTTTGACAGAGCTGCCAACCTCTGCTGACCAAAAAAACATACTGATGCATAGTAAAAATCATAGTTTGATGGGAAATAAAACATATTTTGGAACAAAAATGGGTAAATTGCACAAATCAAGCATGCCTGTCGCATTTAAGAAAAAACATATTATGCATTAAAAAAATCATATTTTGTTATCTTTGATGATGAAACAACATATTAATATTGTTAAACATATTAGTTGCAGCTCTGTTTTGAAGCTTGAATTCATATAATTATAGTCAATATAAACAAGAGCAAATATACATTTCTAAACCATTTGAACCTCCCCCTCTCCCCCATTACAAACCTGAAATTATGTTTTTCAGTAAACTAAAATATTTCCATCGACAGAAAATACAGGTGCAATTTATTGTTCATTTTCTGGTGATTGGTTACACATTGACAGACAACAATACAAACTGGAAAGCAAGCCTCACACACTTTTATCAAACAAGCATGAAAATTAATGTAAAATAACTTTTCTTCAATTTAATCTTATCATGAATTTTCTTTACATTATTTATTTGATGAGTTCCTGAATCAAGAATGATACCTCAATTAGCATTTTTAATCTATGTAGAGTGTTACCTTTTATGTGAGAAGAGATTACAGGTATTCCAGAGTAGTTTGACTCCTGTCTTTTGCTGCAGCTCCAGGGCCAGATCTGTGATCACATCGAGGTTCTTGTTGGTTTCTTGGATTGTAGCACCTTCTGGGGCGATGTCCCTGGAAAATAGGTCAAGGACATAGATGGTGGAATATCAAAACACTGTTCAGTGAAGTAAACCCCTCAAAAAAAGTTCGGCAACTCAACTTTGAGCATTGATATCTCACTTGTATCATTGGACTGTACGGCACTGACCAAATAACGCTCAAGAAAAAAAAGTTCTGTAGTCTCCAGATTGGTATTTATAAATATCATTACAATTTGATTAAGATGAAGTTGCTGATGAGAAAACGCATTAATGTTCTCCAAGTTTTATTTGCGCATTGATGAGATAATCATCTAATTAATGAGGCAAGTTCTTAGTCCCATTCATAGAAGAAGGAATCACCGTCAATAGCGATTTCACGGACACGAACATTAATCACTAGATCAGTCGTTACAGCTAGGTTAGTAATATCTATTAAGGCCTGTGGCTCTATATTATACGTATCGGAATGCACTGGTAAAGGTATTCTTTTCAATGAATTTGACAAAAGCCATTCACGCAGTCCTCTGTATTTATTGAATGGTTGCTCCTCACCAAAGTTCCTATTCAGTATTCAAACATCTACGGATTCACAGAAGCATTGTGACTACATAGGTTGTCAAGCACTCCATAGTCAGGGCTCGACACTAGCACTTGCCCGCTTGCCCGGGGCAAGTAAAATATCATGTCGGGCAAGAAAAAACTCAAAATATTGAAATTTACTTGCCCAATTGGGCAAGTAAAATTTGATAATGAAATGAGCAAAATGTGTCCAAAATCTTATCAAAACTCAAAAAATGTGTCTTAAATTTTGTGATCAGTTAACTTATACTAAATTCCATCATTATTTTGTTCATTGAACTTAATTTTATGACTCTTTCATTCCATAAATCACACCTTTAACAACCCCCAGAATGAAAACAAACTCCAAATGCTATAAAAAGGTCTTACTGATTAAAATTAGTGATAAATCATTTTTAACGTTTTTTATTATAGTTTATTTTTGGGCACACAGTGAAAGTCTGCGGTAGTTTGTACTCTGATACAATATACTTGGTCACAACGTTATAAATAATCAAACACTATAATTAATTGATTTTCCCAAAAACGCGCAAATGGTATTAGCATAACAATCCCGACTTACGGGTTTAGTAATATTTAAAATAATCATCATTAGGGATTTGTAAAATACCACTGATGGGACTATGGAAAATCATGATAAATGGCCTTGCCCTACAGTCCAAATATTATAATTCTTGATATTGGTATCACTAAAAAGCATGTTTATTTCCCTTTACATCATTTGCCATGATTATGAATTCATGGAATGTGCCAGACATTGTAATAACAGGCCAAGTGAAAAGTGAAACGTTGCAAAATGCATTGTTATCAGCACAAGTTCAGCATTCATTTGCATGCAAAGTGGACTTTGTGTAATGATGTCATGGTTTTAAGTGTTATGTGTTGTTTTCAAATTATTTTTGTTTTGAATATGAAATGAGATTTAAGTGGGTAATTGTGAAATTATCAATGAGTTTGAGTTTCATTAGGATTCTGGCAATTTTGCAAGGTCCCCTCCAACGATCAATTCATGACACCTCACTAAAACCATCACATCATTAAACACAATTCACTCTCCACACAAATGCATGCTGAATTGGTGCCCATTTTCGCAACATTTCCCTTTTCACTTGGCCCCTTATTTAAGTGTCTTGCACATTCCATGAATCCATAATCATAGCAAATGAGGTATCATTGTAAAGGGAAATACACAGGAGGAAGTGGTATTCATACAACAACCAAGGTAGTTTAGTTTTTATTCTGGGAAACACCTGTGTAGTGCTCTCTTTTAATTTGATTCAAAACAGGCTAATGTCTTAAGGCCACCGCACACTACACAATTTTCTGTCGCACGACCGACCAATTTGGATCTGAAATAAATCAGCGTGTACGAAATATAAGCCTTTTTTTATTTCGGATCCAAGTTAGTCAGTCGTGCGACGGAAAATCGTGTAGTGTGCGGTGGCCTTTAGGCTAATGTCTTGACCATAGGTCTTTGATTTTAATCTCTATGTCAATATCTGACCTGGTGTGCTAACTCTGATAATACAAGATAGATATGGTGTAGTCAAATATCTAGTATTTGTTTTGTTATCATCTCTGAGAAGAGATTAAATTCTCACACCAGTTGATCAAGTCAAGAAGCAGATGAAGTTATGCAAGGTACATGTAGTATAGAGGAATAGCAGGTATTTTTTTAAAAAGGGAGGACTCCAATCTGCCATCAACCCTAACTGGGGTGGGGAAGGATGCACCCCCCCCCCCTTGCAATGTTTCTATAACATTGCGACTGGGCTGCTGAGATGTGGTCAATATGTTAAATTGTTGACAAATGTGTGGGATAGCTCGCTAAAGTTTGACAGCTCTGACTTGCTTCAACAGCATTCTAGCTAGGCACATTGCATAACAACACAAGTCGACGTACTGCTACTTCCACGGTTGCCATTGGCAAAATACCCATGATGCTTTGCGCATTTTCACTCTATTGCTGGAAGTGCGCAAATTTCATATACAGTACCTAGAATTGCCCCCTTACAGTTGCATTTAAAGGCAAATGACATGATTCGGGGTAGTCCTCAACTTGGGATAAAAATATTCTAGAATCAAGTAAACTATGCAGGATTGTACTAAGAATATTTTGTAGTCAAAAATTTGACTCATTTTAAAAGTACTTCCATCAGTATGCCTTGTGACATACACATTTGGTGTGTACATGTACATGTAGCTTCCTATGGGAATTATTTTTCTTGGGGCTCAAGAGAAAATAATACCTGGTACTGTTCATGCTTGATTCCACCTAAGTAAACAAATTTAAGACAAATCCTTCCAGCCAGGAGATATAATCCAGCTGGTGAATTTTTGGTATATCTTTCAACCAGTTTGGGTCTAGAGGCATATTTTGTTTATTTCTCCCAATCATGTGAATGCCCTTTAATGTAACTGGTTTATCAGATAGTAAGACAAATCTGATCATTTCCAAATAAAGTGACACTTAAATAATCATCGGCAAAAGTAGGCTGTTACCAGTATTGGTATGCAGTACACTGCACTTCAAAAAGTCACTAACATATCTCAGTCTGTGATTGTTCATCTGACTTTTAAAGGTATCGTATAACAATATTTCTAATCTAAAAAAATCTGAGCTACACAATTCCCCGTACTACCAGTGTCTTTGATAAGGTCTACATGTACAAATGACGCCCTGAAAAAATTGCAGTTCAAAACGATCATTACGAATAGCTGTCAGCATGTTTCATCAGATATTGTAAAATCCCGGATGGAATTAGTAATTCATGTACTAACACACTTTCCATAGAACTACACAGTATTTTTGTTACGAAAAATTAGTAATCTTCAGTTCATAACAAGCCAAAACTGAATAAACGAAGACTAAAATTAGTAATCATTACTAAAAAATTACTAAAAGTTGGCAGCTACGATTATGTACATGTAGGCCTATTATTAAAACGTGCAAATGATCGAGCTACCATTCTAGTTTCTGCCACAGACTGCTGTGTTGCAGAATTTTCATCAGCTGGCAACAATTCATGTGCCACTTTTTATCTGTAAATATTTTACAAGTGACAGCATAACTGTCTGAACTTTTGTGTTCCAGGGTGTTTATTTTCCATTCAAACACTGTCCAATATGTCAGATAGCAAAGTTTGACAATTTTTTTAAGGGGTCTTCCACAATATTAGTTCTTTAAACATCATCGTCAGAATCGCTGTGTCAATGTCCCAAGGTTAGACCGACATTTGCTGATAACAATTCTTGAGTGCTGATACAGTATAAGTATCAAGAAATTGTGTCATGGAAGTTACAACACCCTCGCTGTCAGCTATATGGAACATAATACGCAGAACACGCGCTCGTCATTTCGCATTGTTACACACACAAACACAGGGAAGGAAATAAAATTTAAATTTGGGGGGCTACTTGCAAGCTCAATTTAGTGATTTTAGTATGTTATACATTGAACCTTATGAGGAAAATTGAGGGCTGGTTAGTGATTTTAGGGGGTTATTTTGTTGATGTTGGGGGCTAAATCGCCCATCGCCCCAGTGTATTTCCTACGCTGCACACACACACACACACACACATACACACACACACACACACACACACACACACACACACACACACACACACACACACACACCCATACAGTACGCACACAATGAACATTCAAATCTGTACACCCTAAAGACAACTCTCCCTTGAAAGAAAACTCCCTCGAGTAAAAACTCCCTGGGAGGACTACCTCCCCCAAGGACAACTTTAAATTTTTTAATACTTGTTTTTGTCGTTTGGGGGAATTTTGTTGGAGGTTGTCTTCGGGGGTGTTGTCTACGGGGGAGTTGTCTTGACTTAGGGGGACTTGTCTTAGGGCAGTTGTCTTTGAGCGGAGTTGTCTCTGGGGGAGTAGTCTTCAGGGGAATTGTCTTCAGGGGAGTTGTCTTCAGGGGAGTTGTCTTCAGCTCTGGGGAAGTGTCTTTGGGGGAGTTGTCTTGGGAGAATTGTCTTTGGGAGAGTTGTCTTGGGGGAATTGTCTTTGAGGGAGTTGTCTTTGAGCAAGTTGTCTTCGTGGGACTTGTCTTTTGGGGACTTGTCTTCAGGGGAGTTGTCTTTGGGGGAGTGGTCTTTGAGGGAGTTGTCTTTGGGGGAGTGGTCTTTGAGGGAGTTGTCTTTGGGGGAGTTGTCTTTGGGGGAGTTGACCTCTGCAGGAAAATCCATGGGGGATATTGTCCTTCACAGGAGTGGTCTTCGGGGAAAGTAGTCCTCTAAGGGAGTTGTCCTTTGGGGGAGCTTCGGGGGAGTTGTCGGGGGGGGGGGGAACTGTCATCCAGGGGCGTAGTCCTAGTACCCCAAGGGACAGTTTATTTTCATTCTTCCCCCACACTTCGGAATTGACTGCCTTGTTAGCTGAGGAAAACTACATACAGTACCCCTCGAGAATAATTTTCTAGAGGGAATATTCCAGACTATTCCAGAATATTCCCACACAAAAGATTCCTTCTCATTTGCCGGTAGAGTTCTTCACCTTATGCTTGTCTGAACACTTGAGTAGCTTTTCCAATGTTTGAACATATATATTAACTTGATGTGAGACTGTGATTGACAAGGAATTAATTTATTTTATTTTTTGAAATTAAGCCCAATTCCATTTTTTTCTGGAATATTCCAGAATATTTTAGAACATTTCACAATATTTCAGAACAGGTGGAAAATTATTCTCGAGCAGTACTGCCTGTAACAGTTTAAACTAGAGCAATTTGACTGTCTCCACACTCTTGCACCAAGAAAATTCTTTGTTAAACAACACAGCAAGTTACTAGTACAGGAATATTACAGACACGTCTGTTGGCCTTTATTGAGTTGGATGAGAAGTGGTACTTTGAGGTTGTAAGTATGGTTGTATATGACCTTGCGGTAGGGCTGAGTCATTACGTTTTTGTTTGAAACGTTTAAACCCGCGTCTCAAAACGTG
>JZLH01S0512828.1:23553-36789 GCA_001188425.1 Eucidaris tribuloides
CGGTATCCTGAAATGAAATTACAACAGAAGTTACAACACTTTTCTAAAACAGCTTCGGATGGGCTTGTGTTTAACGCTCAGAGCCAACAGACGAAAACTTCGACATTTTGGGTTGAATTTACTTTAATTTTTGGAATATCAGTTGAAACATTTGACTTGAAGCAGCACTCAATATTTGAGGCAAATGCTAACACTCTCATTGATTTATTGGTTTCACAAATTCCATTTATATCTCTCCAAAATTGTATTTTTTCTTTCATTTTGACATCCGTCGCGCCGCTCACGCGACTCATGAAGGAGCAAAGCTCCACGCTGCGTGCGTGCGCTACCCGACAATGACATGCGAGGCGTACGCTTCCCATGAATCAAGTAGGTCTACAACTACCAAGGTTCTGTTGCCAGACCATCTTCTACGGTTTCGTGCCTAACGGTAAAACCGCCCAAAAGATCGATAAAAAACCTCGTCGCACAAACCACCAAATAAGTTGCCTATATAGACCATGGCTCATATGGACTAGCTCGAACCACGCGTGAGCCTTTAATCCTATAACGTTAGGCCTAATCGGTCTTTGGACTAAAAATACGTTTAAGCCTCTCCAAACATTCAACTCTAATTAACGTAAGGTACGTAAATGCGCCTGACTAACGTTACTTGTTGTTTAAGATCTATATTGAAGAACTAACGCTAACGCCCTAGCCTGGTTGCTTTACACAGCTAATAAAATTAAACTTACCAGTAATTACCACGTAGTTTAATACCCAAACGGTTGTGTTGTCTAACCAATGAATGTATGGTATAGACTGACTCTATTTAGTGCCTCTAGCTCTTTGCAAGATTGAGACGTACGGGGTTCGACGTAGTCGGTCGAATGGCTACACAATAATATATCCGCCATTATCGCCTTCAGTCCAGTTAACGTCGAGTCCAAATTAATTCCCAATACCAGCCCGCCCACATACGCGCGTTTGTAGTCAAGTTGTAAATACGTGTATCTCAACTAATCATCCCATTCCCTATGCAGGACCTTAATAGGCTAGGAGAGAAATATTAATCCTTTCGTTTATTGGGACCATCTTTAATTGATGGACATGTAGCAGGCCGTGGCTGGATTAGGGCGTGACTAAAATCGTTTGCATAAGCATGATATTTTAGAATACACACACACCACTCCTATAACGATTTTAAATTCTATCGTAGATAGAATTTAACAACAGAAGTTACAACAATTTTTTTTTGAATACACCCCCCAGGATGATCTAGGCTACAAAAACATTGGCGTATGTCTTCAGCTGGCCCAATTTTGCCTGTCAAAATAAACATTTTTTTTTACCAACAAACACCATCCAACATGGCGGAGGGAGGACGCGACACACGAAAAACAATTCTCCTGCCCTGCCCAAAATTTAAACATTTTACCATCCGACAAGACTTTCTTATTTTCCACCTAAACCATTAATTATATTTGTAAACGGGCCCGCCGGGGCCACTGCCATGTACAAGGTGTACACTATGCCGCGTCGTGAAAAGTAAAAAGCGTTTTTTCACCGGTGGACGATGTAGCTCGCTTACACATGCGCGCAAATCCACGCAGGCAATGCTATTCATTTGGGGGGGGGGTGCATCTATTGTTGTTCCCACCCCCCCCCCACACACACACACACCAGAATAGCATTCCCCATGGCGTGGATTTGCCGCCATGTCGCGATTGAAAGGGAAAGGTATCGAGATCCCAAAATCAGAAAAAGAAGGGGTAGACTGTTTAACAGTGCGGTTTACTTTAAAAGGGACGTATACTTTTTCGGACTGAATACTTTGTTTTAGGGCGTATTCTGAGATCGACATGATAATTACTTATTTAGCGGTTCATTTTTGAAATTCTTTACACGCGCATGAGGTAGGCCTACACCTGTAATGACAGTCCCCCCCCCGGGGGAACGGGATTTATAGAACTCCAAACAACCCCTTTGAAAGAAAAGATGCCTCTTGGTCGCAAAAGGGGGTGCTTTGGAAACACCCACTGATATACGCGTATGGGTTCAGGCCTACAGATGAATGATATTTTTGCGATTAATTGTGTGAAAAGGATAATATAGAAAGAAAACATACTTCTTAAAGGTATTGGCTATACATTTACCACAGTTAAAAAAATCTGAAGTACATAGATTCCCCATGCACCATTGTCTTTGATAAGGTCTAAAAAATAGACACCCTGAAAAAATTTTTATTTCAAAATGATTATCTTAGCTGCCTTTAAAACCAGTGATGAATCGCTAAGTTGATCGGATTTTCACCTGCCCATTTTCTCCCATAGACTTCGGTGTACACTACGCTATTTAAACTTCGCCCTCGAGTTTTAAATTGCCTCACGCAAACTTGCTCATCTGGCCAGTGTAAGCTTCCAATACTTTTGTATTTTAGTGGTGTTTATTTGTCCATATGAACTCTACTATGACTCAGATACAAATTTATACGTCTTTTTTTTTAAATTGAACCCACAATATTAGCTATTATTTTAATAACTTATGTTAGGTTTACAAAACCTCATAAAATGGCAAATCAGATACACGTTAAAAATAAACCTAGGCTATAATGCCATGGGTTAGGCCTCAAAACTACTTAAAACAACCGTCTGTGCCTCAAACAAATGAAATAAACATACAAAGAATACAAAATTAAGCTTGGTTACAGTAGATATTTTTGTTTTGTTTTGTTTTATTCTGTTTTTGTTTAATCTTCTTTTGGCTGTGCTGCTTGTTTCTTTTTAATTCCCCTGCAACTGAAAAGTGCCATTGTACTGCCATATATTTATATCAGCGTTAATACAATAACAATACAAATTCGTAGTCGTCGTTTGTGCGTTCACGTTACTCACAGCACTTCAGTATTTACGAACGAGCTTGGTTCACAAAAGATCGCAGTTAGGGTTACAATATAGTGCTGCGAATACGGGCAGGTAGTTTATAATTCGCTGTTCGTCTTAACCGGGGGGGGGCGCGGTACTCAAATTTGTGCGACGGGGGTGTGCCGCCTGAAGTCGAAAAAAACCCGACCGCTTTTTAAGGGTCATTTGGCGAAAAGTGGTACTATTATATATTATAATATTAAGGGTTTTTTGAAGACAACAGTGGCATTCTTTTTAGCATTTTAGCGATGAAATAGTCGAAAAATATCTAAGGAAAATTGCAAAATTTCAAAATCAGACCCATGTTTAAGGCATTTTTTTTCCTAAAAACCATACCCATGTTTTAAGGCATTCTTTCGCGAAAAAAGTCACCTATTTAGAGCGCACACTCCGTTCACCTACCTAGGCAAGTAACCCCCCCCCCCCGCCCCCGGGCGTCTTAAATCCGCTATCGAAGAAACCAGGCAGTGGCGGCCACCAAGGGGAATGCCCCCCTCCCACCCTACAGAAAAAGCACAATTGTTGGTTTCCCACGTGTGATTACATTGCTTGACAGAAGGTGAACACAAATGTGCAATATGTGAATTTGGCCCATTTTACCAGTGTGACATCACTTGTGACGACATTGGTTTTGCTTTCCGGCAGGGTTAGCCATTGCCCCCCCCCCCCCCCCTCCTATGAAATTTTGAAGACTGAAAAAAAAAAAAATATAGTAAAAAGTACAGTAAAAAATGCTGCTCATAAACATACCTAACATCCTATTCAAAGCCGGGCACAAGGCCAGCGCCATTGATGACTATGTTAGTAGTACTTCGCCAATCTACTGAAGATGCAAGTCTGAATTGTTTTGCCAGTGTTAGCCTATTCTGATTATTTTTCAACATTTAATTAACCTTGCGTAATACATTGGCGAATGACTGGCTTTGTTTTTGTGAAATTTGTGTGAAAGTTAGACCGGGTAAAACCAATATAAAAAGTTCCCCGAGGAAAGTCGATCCAAAGTGAGAGAAAGCATCAAACAAACAAAAGATGGTGAGGTTATAGTGCCCCCTCTCCAAACGTGGGTTCTAAATGACTTGTAAGGGTGTCTTGTTTTCTTTTTTACGCCTCATTTACGTTCGGTTGCTCCGTCCGTATGTGTGTGTGTGTGCTGTGTGTGTGTGATGTGCTCTTGGTGTGTGTGGGTGTGTGTGGTGTTGTGTGTGTGTGTGTGTGTGCCGTGTGTGATGTTGTGTGGTGTGTGTGTGTGTGCTTGTGCGTGCTTCCTTTTGTTGTGCGGTCATGTGCCGGTTGTGAGTGTTTGTGTGTTGTGTGTGTGTAGGTGTGATGCCTGTGTGTGTGTGTTATGTGTTGGGTTTGTTTGTGCGAAGTATTTTTTTTTAGACGAAGTAACGAATAGCAAACACTTCAGAAAGTTCCAACGACACCCAGCAAAGACAAAACACATTAATGTTAACACCAAACACATATCGTGACAACAAAGAAACAACACTGCTGCCATTAATAATGAAATTACTGAGGCGCTCTGGGCTCTTATTTTTTATTGGTGTGTTCATTGCGATTTGAGTCAGGTGAAAAATACCACAAAACAGAGTTTTAGACACAGTCATGTCGCGATACAGCACATTCAAAAACATTCTGTGTATCAATTAAGTCAAGTCCAAAAACGTTTTTTTCCCTACAATCGACAGGCAAACTCGTAAAGGTGAACAGTCGGGTTTAAAAATACAAGACTACTGGCCATGAAACGCAAGCCGGCTTTTGCAAAACTCGGACGTTGAAAATTAAATCAAAACGTTGTACCCTTCACTCCAAGTGTGTCAGATAATGCAGCATCTTGACCTACGGATGTGATCGGCTTGGAAGCATCTGCGTCGGTTGATGTTGGTTCACCTGTTGCATCTGTGCTTGATCGTGACGTCATGGATGGGCGGACATTGTCCTCCGTGCTTGCTTGTCCGCATGAGAGAGACGAGTAACTGGTCAGGCTTTCTCCTCCGATAACATCGAGAAGACTAAACTGAAATATTAAATAGTCAGGAGGAGCCGAAGTTAGCAATACGATTCGAATCATACGAAACCATATACTGTTGAAAAAAAAACTAAACTTCTTTATAAACACTTTTCTGTAACACTTTACACTTGAGCACGTTAATCTGGAAATCGTAAACATGTTAGGCCCAAGTAAGAAATTACGTGTATCACCTCTATGTATCAACAGCTTG
This sequence comes from Eucidaris tribuloides, assembly GCA_001188425.1. Lineage (NCBI taxonomy): Eukaryota > Metazoa > Echinodermata > Echinoidea > Cidaroida > Cidaridae > Eucidaris > Eucidaris tribuloides. Next base: position 28,682 of record JZLH01S0512828.1, read on the forward strand.
TGTTTATTTTTGAAACACGTCGTAAGCACTTGAACACGTTTAACATGAAATTTTTTTAACGTTGAAGTGTTTACGTGTTGAAAATCGTAAACGCGTCAACAAACATTTCTATCTATGAAAATATAAACACTTAAATCATAAACACGTTTAAGTGTTAACGTGTTGAAAATTATTATATTCATACGCGTGAACAAACATTTTTTTAAATGAAACTACGTTATGAACACTTAACAGTTATTATTTAGATCTTCACAAAAAATATGAATTTCGCATACTCGGGTTCCCAAACGCGCTTCCTATAGAGATCTGAGGCCTTTCTTTTTTTTTATTATATATATATATAGGAGTTCTCATCCGCTTATCCAAATTATCATCTCAGTGTTACTCTAATAATATAGCCTAACTGTTAGGTGCAAATCTATTCTAATGTTACGGCATATCATCCAGGCCCAACGCTTAAGGCTTTGGATTTAAGATCTCACTTCTTTTTTGGCTCTATCACGTGACATAAATCTCTACTTTGCTTACCGTTGAAGAAGATGGCTTTGAAGAGGTCATCATGTCCATCCGAACATCAGCCTTCTATGTCTTCTCCTCCAAATGGACTTATAATTCTGGATGATTTAACATAAACTGTGTCATCCTTCACTGATTAGTTACAATATTGAAACATAAACATTGCGCTTATAGCCCGCACTGTCTTAATGGCGCATTGTGTGCGCGCTGTTATTTATTTGCGCGTTACGCGCGTTTTAGATGCGCTACATTAACACACGAACAATTCAGGTACAGACATTGGCGTATTGTGTTCAGCTGCCAAAATAAACATTTTTTTTGTATGGTAAGTCTACTACTCATCGACCACCGTTTTTTAAACCGACCTACCTCGCGCACGGGCCTTCTTGCGTAAAAATTCGAAAACACACGTAGACTAAGCGCAATACACCACAATATTCAAAAAAGCCCACAACCAAGAGAAATGAGTAGGAAATACGTAAGAAATCAACAGAATTTAAGAAAATCTTACGCATCGATGTTAATACACGTGTTTGCCATTCACTGTGACGCGCGCGCAATCCCGAACGGGTTGTGTACAGTACGCGGCGCTTTAGAACGGCGCCGTGCGCGCCGGGAACTATCGCACAAAGTTGTAAATGGAATCTAAGGACACGGCTTCCATTTATCCTCTGATGTGATAAATCATGATTTTTCATGAAAAATTCAATACTGAGCATTTGAAAAATGCTATATATCCTGAAAGTCCTAAAAACTCACACTCTACGTGTTAAATCAATGGGCAGTAGGCGGTCGGTTTCAAAAACGGGCTTTCGGCGGCTCTCGTGAAATCCGGGCTTAGGCAATCGGGTTACGGCACTTGAGGTGTTAGGCACTTTATGTCACATGTCATTTGCCTTACTTATCAAGTGTGTTAGCTGATGAATTTGGTTTGTAGATTAAGCGGCAACATTTAGGGGTGCAAAATTCTGAGCTACTATCTATCGGTAACATCTCCAAATGAACGTTTTTTTAATAAATTGGAGACTTAATTTGATTGGGAACGTTTTGCCGGGTTCGTGCAATGTACAACAATCGTTTCTAAAATGAAGATGACAGTTGGTGTAAGGAATTAAGTAGTTGATTTTCACTGTTTAACGCCACTTAGGGTGTGAAATTAATGGATTTCCAGTTCAGCTCACTTAGGGTATCAGAATGATTGGATTGTCATGGGAGTCCACCCGTATTTAGGAATTTTCTCGATGCGTTTTTGATTTCCTTCCATTTAGGGTCCACAAATTTGGTAATTGTAGGTTTACGTCCCGTGAGTTTCACTGCAAATTCTTGCATCAACCTTTGGGTAGCACTTCTTGCAAGGTTGTGGGACAAACAGGGTGGGATACAGGCAGTCTGGAGAGCGACCCCACCCCCCCCGGACTACCAACAGTCTCATAGTATTATGCATACGCTCCTTGTCTATCCTCATGTTGTGACGCCTCCTCGTTGTCGTAGATAACTCCTCGGGGGGTCGCTTCTCCACAACCGGCCTTCCCACCCGTGTCCAACACCTCAGAAAATGCACCCTAAAACGGCGTAATCTGATGATACCCAAATTGTGTAACCCTTAACTGGCGTCACACATCAGAAAAGCTACCCGTCTAAGTGCGTGACTCCCAGGATTCCTCTTATTGCTGAACTTACCGCTAAATCGGCGGTGTATTGGTGTAATCGTCGGCATAAGAAGCGCGCGGTGAATAGGGTATCCACAGTCAATTGTCGAGTGCGAATCCCTGAGTTGTTAAAACCGTAAGAGGTCGTAACCTGTTAACTGCGATCAGGTGGGAAAATCAACCTCCAATTTTTGATACTCGGGCTCAACCAACCGCAAGGTTGTCTGCTTCAATTCAGGTCTAAAACAATTAATTGTACATTGACGCAACCCCGAAGAGGTTCACTTGACAATTCTAAATATTCTCAACCTAATTATCTAATGTTCATGTTGGGAGATTACTTAGATTCAACAAACAAAAATTTGCTACTGGCCTTGTAAATGGCATAAACTCTACATAGACGCAAATATCAGGTTAGCCCACCAAATGGCGGTGAAACAATAAAAGCTACCCTAAGTGGCGATTCGCCAGCAGGGAAGGTGCTGAAAAAGCTACCCTTTTACTTGTTTGGATGTTTCCAAAAAGGCGGTTCGCGACGACGGCGGCAGGGGAGACTTGGAAAAGGTGACCTCTTTTTTATCGGAAACAGCTTTTTCTGGAAACAAGCGGGAATGCGTATGGCCAAGGGGCCGTTACCTGCACCACCCCCGCCCCACGCTACATCGGGAGATAAGGTAAGGCAGGCATCTAATGAAACGTAGATGAAGGTCGGATTGTTAGATACCTGGCTGGAAGTCATCCTGCGCAGAGTCGTTGGTCTAGGGATTGTTGGCTGCATCGACACCAAACCCAGAACTCTACGTGACTTTCGATCTGTGCCTTGATCGTAAACGTTCAAGTGGAATGTCGGCGTGTACATTGAGTTCCTCACGTGCTTGCTTTTGATCGCGCAATGAAGAGAGCGACTACACCTGGTACGACCGCTTTCTCCTCGCGTTTATATCATCGCAGAAGAACACTAAACTGAAGATATTTAAATAGTCAGCGAAGGCAGCCGGAAGTGTCCTCTCAATAGAGAGGTGTTTAGGTTCTATAGATAATGCTATCCAACTTATTGACGATAAATGGAATATTAAGCTGATTTATATCGAAGCTCCAACTGATCTCACCTCGTATAATCGCATCCATATCTCCCATTGTTACATCTATTGCGATGTATTTGGAATATTCGAGATCAAAAAAAAACACTCCATGCTGACTCAGTAAAAATCTTTTTGATAAGACGGCATGTCTTTCTATTTGGTCATCCTGTACAAGCCACTTTTACATCGGTTGGACACTAATGACAAGATCTGAATTTATTCCTTCACATACGAGGAATATCCAGCACGGAATGAAATTATTGTTGTTCCACGGCGATGCCCATAGCTACACATCCGACAAGTATAACGTTTGCATAGAGCACATTCGCATCACTCGGAGTCAACCAAGACTTCGGGCGTGTTTTATTGTGTTAGAGGATAATACACGTCGTGAAGGCACTTGAACACGGGCTTGGTGATAAGCTCGATAGGGATGCTGAAACTCATTTAGTTTCATTTAAATCGCAAGCGTTAGACATAGTATAGTGGGTATTATTTCTCGCGAGGGTGTTAGTAGATGATGTTTCCGGTTAGAATCGGTAAGTGGCGAGTAATAAGACACACTGATTAGGTCACTATAGTATTAGTGGAAAAAATGATACTCAACACGTATACATAGCTTTATTGTTAACGTTGAGTTTGTGTAGTATAGAAGACACAATTCATAAACCTATATATAGATCTTAATGATTATGTGGAGAATTTGTCTAGATCAGGATGAGAATATTGTTCTTGTAATATGTACGCTGCTCACTAAGTGTGTATGTGATATGTCTATTGACTGAAGTATTGCGAATCATAATCATTCCACGGCATTGATTGTTGGTATCTAAAGTAGTATAACTCTACGAACTCAGCTGGGTTGGGAAAAGATCTAACGTACACTTAGAGGGTGTATGGTTTCTAAATGCTAAACTCCAGCGCTCGCGGAAACACAAGCATTTACTCAAATTTGTTGTGATGTAACTTAAATTTCGCGGAAAACTCTAATCGGGTTTGTGAAGAGAAACACTTATGGGTAGGAGGATTAAAGGTACTAACTATACGATGTAGGTGAAAGTGGAATACGAATACGATAAACTGTTGTTGACGAACTGGGAATACGTGCTGATCGAGATGAATGGTGTCAGCATCACTTGCTTGAGTGTCGGGCGAAAATAGTAATCGTGCAAATAAATCTACATCCTACTACATTTAAAGCTGGGACTAGACTACTCGGTAGGTTCAGAAATTCTTTCGAGTTATGAAAAGACGTGTCACAGCGCATTCTTCTCTATAGCTATAATTTACGCACCATCACGGTCCAATTTTCTATTCTCAATGATTTGATTCTAAGGTGTCATGAGTATGAGCAGAGTATGTTTACATAACATGAGGTTACGTGAAACCAACATAAAAGGTGGATACTATTTTCGTATTAACATCTTGGACATCTCTCCAGGAACAAATTGTTGTATAATCCAAGAATTTGATGCATCTGACTTATGTTGGGACGAAATCGTTTTCTCGTCATTTAAACATACTGCCTAACTAGATTAAGGGTTGCAATTCATGTCATTTCCTAAGATGTTACGGGCATATCATCCAGGCCCCAAACGGCTTAAGGTTGGGCTTGGATTTCAAGATTCTTCACTTATGGACAACGTCTTTGTTTGTGGCTCTAATGCAAGCGTGATCATAGATCTCGTACTTTTGCTCCTACCGTTGAGAGAATTATGGCGTTTTGCGCGCGAAGAGAGGTTCCGATTGTCGGATGCAATACTTATCTGCTCGATCATTCAGCCTTCTATGTCTTCCTCCGTCTTTAACCATATAAGGTGGAACTTATTAATTCCTGGGATTGATGTTTAACATATATCTGGTTTGTTTCATCGCTTAAAAGCACTTGGTATTGGAGATGTACACATATAGTTGAGAACCATAAATGCTTATTTTACATTAAGACGGAGTCTTAGTAGCCTCTACTTTAAGAGGTCTTAAATGCGCATTGTGTTTCAGCCAGGTTTATTAAATATGATATGCGGCATAGTGGTAGCGCTGAAGTCAAATTTAGGGAATGGCGCCTAGCATGTAACGACACGAACAATTCATGGTAGGCAACATTTGGGGCGTATTCAGTGAGTTTCAGTTAGTGTTAAATAGGCTGCCAATAATAGTAACCATTTTTTGTGCCTATGAGGTTAAGTATCTAGCTGACTGGCACTCGAGACCTAAACCTGTTTTTTTAAACCGACCTAATTCCCTCCAGCGGCACGGCGGCCTTTCTTGGCGTAAAAATTTGCGAAAAGCACACGTGAGAGAGCGTCCCCAATGACTTATAAAGAATATTGACGCTCTACAATGAGTCCATACCTCTATAGTAGAAAGCATCCACGTGTGATTTTGATGACTGAAAAATGAATTTAAACGAAGACAACCACATTAGGAGTAATGATTGTGAATATATTACTCGCTATTTAACGAAACACATTTTAACAAGAATATTCCCTAACAGGTTAACTCAAGATCTTCTACCAGGTCATATTTCGGACAACGGGTTATGAGTTTAATCTAACATGTAGGCCTACATTCAATCAAACTCTTCAATAGGTTAGTGTGGTTCTCGAGTTTCGACCACTTTGGGGCGACGTGATTTTGTAACATACATTGTAAGTCATAACTTGTCTCAGGCGAGGGCGGGTCTATATGTGAGTCCCACCTGAACGGGGCGGCCGGCTTTGCTTTTTCACACTTTTCCACCAACGGCACTGCACGGAGGCCCTTTTAACCGAATTGGCGCCTGCCGGGTGCGCGCCGACCCGGGCGCATATAACTTGGCAGCCCAACAAACATATAAGATTTTCTTTTAAAGAGTCGGAAAGTATAGTCTGAAAAATAGCACATAAATAGTATCCAAAATCCTGCGCTTCCAGCTATACTGCTTAAAAACACGTTCGTGAGCAATTTAAGTTACACACATCAATGCAGTAGCGCGAGTTTTCACTTGAAAAGTACGAAAACTACACTGAGCATTGAAAAATCCATGTATATATTATATGACTAGGTGGAAAAGTCCCTCTAAACTAGAACTTCGACAGTATGCACAGATATAAAAAATATACTTTAATGGTGGTACTCTATGGCGTTAATGTAACGCGGTGCATAATGCCAGTGGGTATTCAATAAGACTGGCGCATCTGCAATTGTAATTTTGTTATCAGTGGCCCGGCTTCCTCTGTAACACGGAAAAAATACACCTGGGGAGCTGGGATAAAACTGAACAATTTATCAACTGTGATGATGCTCGCACCAGATAGAAGAATGTTCCGGAAGTGGGCATTAAACTGTGGCTATCCTAACATGGGTAGACGAACCAATCTGAGGCCCAGAAAAGTGAATCCCAATCTTCACAACCCACAGACGTGTTTCTGTGCCCCAGCAAGCGCTGGAGGAGAAGAGGACAGTGTTAGGGTAAAAGGTGTGCAAAATAACTCCCTGAGATTACGTGTGAAGATATATTAAGCTATAAGCGGTTTCGTGTATACGAGGTCACTCATGCGAGGTGATCCGGCCGCCGCGCTACACGCCCCTACGATGGCAATGCATGCGCTTGCTGCAATTGTATCCGCGTCATAATTCCGACCCGGACATGGTCCAGTCTTACTGTAAAGGAGGATTAAGCCCTACCTCGGCGCACCGCTTGAAAGGCCACACCGCGCCAGGTTGAGGATCTGGATGAGTGCGGTGCTGTTACCACTCAAAATTTCCGTCGTCTAGGGATTTTTTCCCCTCTACCGAGTGCTACGTCGCGCATGACGGTATTTTTTCCCCTACGGGGACACCACTTTTTCCCCTACACCTGGGGAAAAAAAAAGAAAAAAAAAAAATTTTTTAGTCGGTTGTGGCCGTTGAGTCCGGGGAAAAATTCCCCCCGAATGCCCCCGCCCTGGCAGCAAGGAGGCCCCCCCCGCCGCCGCCGAATTCCCATATTTTCTCCCATAACAACCTTGTTTCCCCTACACAAATCGACTTTCCCTACGAACGGTATGATTCCCTAAAAAATACCTACAAATGCAAATAATTTGTCCACAATTATCTCGCGGAAGATATCGACAAAATGAGCGAATATAATCGGATTTCCTTGGAAAAAGTTACGAACTATTCATGAAATTGTCAAAACCTACCAACATCCCCTACAAACTCATCAAACCCCCTTACCGTTTCCCTACGGAAGGTTCATTTTCCCCAGTATCGAGGCTCCCTACCCCCTACGCATGTCCAAATATCCGCCTCGTAGGGGATTACCCCTACGAGTGTCAAGCCTTGACGCGTCTTCTACGCGCGGACTACGCGTATCGAATGTGCGAGTCGAGCGGTGATGCCAACAATGTATACCATCGTAAACACAAAAATTAGAAATTTACACCATCGATGACAATACTGCTGCCTTTGTTTCATGATAATAATCTAATTTCCCCAATGCGTGCAAAGGAATGCTTTCAATGCTTGTTTGAGAGATGTCATTTGCTATTTGTTTTACGTGTTTTCTTCTCGCGCAAGCGTTTGCGTTTGCCAGTCAAGACATTAAACGGTGTCAAGGTAATACAGTCGATTTTCAGCGCCGCGATAAAGAAAAATTTTTGAAGGGGTTAATTACAAGCTGCCGATTGCCGTCAGATTAAATCAAGTGAGTCTTTCGTTCAGCTTTTTGTTGAAATTTAATATAACTTTGGAAATGATTGTAAAAAATGATGATTTCAATAGATAAATCAATCAAGTTTATTGTGTGAATTCTGGCTGCCTCTGCGGCAGTCCAACGATAAAAAGTGGTCCGTATATTACGAATACACCGACATACCCCAACCAACCAATGAAACACGCA
>JZLH01S0512828.1:45096-57120 GCA_001188425.1 Eucidaris tribuloides
ACTTTTGCATGCACAGAATTTTATTATATTCACAGGCAAATTGCCAAATCATAGAAAGGCTGCACACACATAATTAACATAAAAATTTAGATAATTGACAGGAATGAATAGTAATAGAAAATTAATATTACAGCAGGAAGAAGTGGTTCAGAAAAAGTGATATCAGAGAAAGTGTTCCATTAAGACGGCGAACAAAACGTAAAATTTGTTACAGTATTCCAGACCTTGCAATAGGCATTTCGGTCCAGATGTAACATTACGAAGTGCCTTCATAAAGTTTTAGACTTTTCTTCGTAACGACACATTTTTCTCGGACAAGCATCAAACTCTAGTCTGCTTCAGCTTAAAGCTACCCCCCCCCCCGCTGCATGCACTTGTATTGTGCCAACAACTTCTGGAAGGCCCTCTGAAGTTCCTGGTGGGCTGTGAATATGCCACGACCCTCGTCACAGCCAGCTCTTTCATCCTCAGCTTGTTTCAAATGACTGCCTTGAAGTTTCCTTTAACGTGGGGAACACTCAAAAGTCACAGGGAGCAAGTACTGGGACTGTTCGGAGGGTGAGGAATGATCTTGATGCCCATCTCGGTCAAATAATTGGAAACATGTATGGAGATGTGGATTGGTGCATTGCGGTGGTGAAATGCCCACCGACCCGATTTAAGAGCGCTGCCGACGAAATCTCTTTCAGAACTCCCTCAAACCTCATAGTACTCTTTGCTGACGTCGTCAGAAGAACCCCTTGGGATGTAGATCATGCCCTTCGCTGTCGAAAAAGCGGGATCATCATGAGTTTCAGGCCTTCTTGGCCTGGACTTTGGGGACATCGCATGCATCGCAAAAGCCAAGCGACTCTTCAAATCGGCGTCAGTGGCATTTCCACTAGAAAATCCACAGTCCACAACTCCATCTGTTTCCAACTATATTGACCGAGAGCAAGACAAGTTCCTCACCCTCCCTATACAGTCCAGAATCTTGCTCCCTTGCTGACTTTGGTTGTCCCAAGCTCAAGGAAAACCTCAGAGGCAGTCGTTTGAAACCATGAAGAGATGAAAGGGGATGTACAAGGTTCGTGGACACGTTCACAACTGGAGGATTCCAGAGGGGCCTTCCAGAAGTTGTGGCGAACAATACAACAATTTATTGCAAGGCTGGAGAGGAGTATTAGGGACTAGATTTTCGTGTGTGCTTGTCCGAGGAAAAAAAATTCTTGACGAAAAAAAGGTCTCAAAACTTATTGAAGGCACCTCGGTTACATTCACTCAAGGCAGAAACTATGATGCTAACCGCTTTTTTCCTACAAATGTTTTGCCGAGTCCTCTCTAGCACGCAATTCTAATTTACTTTTGGTTGCTATTAGTCTGAAAACTGAAACGAGCCACCCGGGGGCGCGGGCGGCCGAGTCATAATATAATGCTGTACACATTGCGTGAACCAAATTATTTTCCGACACCCGCCTAAACGAGTTTTCTCTGTGTGCAAAAATCAACCCCCTAATACAAGTTCATTTCGCGGGCTTCATTTACACATTTTGGCCCCCAAGACAAGTTGCGCCAGAATATGACCCCTAAACGAGTTTTGTCTACTTGCTAACAATAAGCCTTAAATAGGACAAAAGCTTGGGAAAAAACATTACCCTAAACACGTTTTGCCGAGTCTTTAAAAAAAAGCTTTGAAGAAAGAAAACATACCTAAATACGTTTGACCAGTCTTTAAAAACCACCCTTTTTTGGAAAAATCTGTGTTTTGATTACCTTAATGATATGTGCACGCGCGGCCCGCGGCCTAAAACGTGAAAAACACCCTTTAAACGCGTTTCTTGGTCACGCATGTGTACAGCCAATAAATTTGACTGGCCCCCGGGAAACAGACATAAGCAATGGCACTGACTTGTCATGTCCAGGGCTCCGTTGCATAAACGTACCATTAATTGCGTCACTCTGCATTTTAATGTAAGTACTACAGAAATTCGACATCAAAGCCAAAACAGCATCCAAGCGATTCACAGAAGTTACCACAGGATAGCAAATATACTATTGCATGGCTAGTTTTTATGCAACGGGCCCCTGCGGTAAACATACATGTTCAGTGGAAAGCAGGAAAGTGTCATATAAAATACTCTTTGGTAAAAGTATTAGCATGGACTATTCTCTCCACGAATTTAAAGTATTTGCTTAGCCGAAATAAATATTGTACATGTACCACCTTGTAAATATATTATCTGTAATGTGTTTTTAAATCACAAGGACTCACTGAAGGAAAAGTCTCTGGCTGAAGGTGAGTAGTGACATGGTGAAATAAAAATTAAAGAAAATATATTTGATGAACGATGCAGGTAAATCAAATACACAAAAAAGAAGTACGTAATTATTTTGTGGGACATGGTCATGGTGTAACTGCTTGTTTTATGTTCTTGACTGACTGTAAGCTAATGAAGATATCTTCCTATTGATGTCACACGGTGAGGTCTTTGGGCTTGCCATCTTTGAAAACGCTATCAAGAGCGCGAATAAATTACCATACTGTTTAGTATTTGCCTAAGCGTGACCAAAGGAAAAATATGTCAGTCTTATGACATAGGTAATATTCAGGGCAAAATGAACTTGAATAAGATTCGCACTAGCATTTCACTATAAGTAGATTACCTTCCTCTTTTACAGCCTCTTGGTGCTGATATGGCTGAAAAATGCCAACATGTGCATTAATTTTATGTAATTTCAAAAAATTCACTTCCAAAGCATGATACTCCACACAGAGTGTCTTAGAAGAAGTCCCTAGGTATGTTTAAAGATGAAATTCGTCCAAGAATTTATTAATTTTAAAAGAAAGAGAGAAAATATCTCCTACAAAACAGCTGCCAAAAATGATGAAAATCGGAAAGAAATAAGGGATATTATTGACGATTTTTTGAAATTTCAACATATTTGTCGGAAACATTTCTTGACCAGTCCTTATGAATATTCAAATGAGCAAATTGATGATGTCATCTCTCACATTTTTTTTTTTTTTTTAATTTTTTTTATATGAAATTGTTGAAAATTTTAATTTTCAGCTCACACATTGTAAAATATCGACATATCAAAAATATATCAGAAGTAAATCATTTATTTCGTTCACTATATTGGGTGATTATATCGGCTCTAAGTTTTAAACTATTCTCATAGCCTGAAATATGAATTTTTTGTTGTTTGACTGCATATGAAATAATAGAAAATTGTGAGTCGATGAACATCATTCGAACTTGCTCATTTGAATTCATAAGGACGGGGTCAAGAATGTGTTTTCCAGAAAATGTGAAATTTCAAGGTGTCATAACTTCTTATTTCTTATCCAATTTTGATCAGTTTTTGCACTGTTTTGTAAGGGAACATTCTCCTCTTTATTTTAAGAGCAATTAATACTCTGAACGCGAATTCCCCTTTAAGAGTCCACATGACTTAGAAAATAGATAGTTCCGATTCTTTGAAAGTTATTTTTAATCATCACAAAACCATTGTTTTCATATCGTAATGAAATGGGCATGTATATAGGAGCAAAAAGCACAGATGACTTTGCTTAAGTCAAGTTCTATAGCAAACTTTAGAATCACTTTAAACCTTAAAGGAAAAAAAGGGACTTTTGATGTCATGTGAGTATGCAAATGCTAGGTGAAAAAGGTAGGTAGAAGGAAAGCGGAATTTATGAAATTTTTAAAGTCAGTGACAAAAGGGTCAAAGTCAATCCTACTCAAGACTGGAATTACCACGTAGAGTACTGAATGAGGTGAAGGATTTAAAAGTGCCTGGTCCAACTGGACGTACAATATATTAGAGACGGCAATAATTCGACTAATGGATTATCGATTTTGCAAAAGTCATTTGTATTATATTTCTAATTGACAATCTGTCCTATGTGTGCCTATTCTAATTAATTGCAATATCATTTGAATACTCAAATATATAATTTTGCATTAAAGGTTGTATCAAAGAAAATGGTACAAGCATTTTTTTTTTTCCAATTGTGGTGTTTTGTATTGCATATTCAAAGGCATGATTCTTTTGTTAATTTATGATATTTTGCTTCAGAATCAGGACCGCTCTGCTAATGTTCATATAATGGAAAGAGTGTTCCAATTTCTGTATTAATGCCATAAACATATTGTCCATATTTGTAGTTAATAGCATTGTTGTTATTGTGTATGGACTCCTAAGCTATGGGGAATAGCATGAATTTTGCTTTGCTCTTGCAGTCAATCCTAAAAATCGATTTGATGGTTAGGAAGATTCATTGGTGCAGTCGTACATGAACATCAATATCAGATTTTATTTTCTGATTATGTTTTATTAATTGGTGATTAATTCATAATAATAAACAAAACAAAACAGTCGCGGATTATGTTAAACTTACAGCATTGAACATCAGAGCAGCAAGATTTTATGAATAATTAATACTTCAGTGTGCAATATGAACGATATGTTTTCTCATGTATAATTTATAAGTCCAGTGATGTTATCATGACACTTCAAGAAAGAGGTTAATGCATTACAAATAAAACAGATATTTTTTTTCTAATTTTTATCAAACATTGCCAATTTGTATTAGAAATCAGTAATTTCGATTCATTTACGATTGTTGCAAATTTTAAAGGTCGTTGATAAATTGTGGGCGTGATGAAAACTTCCTCTGATCGGAAGACGTACATTAGACTGTGATGAATATAGCTCAACATTAAGCAGAGATCTTTTACTGTAGCCTCTCCTTGTGCTTCTATATCATGAGATATGACAAGGGAAATGTCACAAGTCCCCAAAAAATGTCGGGTGTTTTTTCCCTCAGTGGTTAAATAAAGTTTAATACATATACGCATATTTACTTATTTGCTATGAGACCCTTCATTTCTATTTACCTTTCGCATCCATAATTATACAGAATGTCCATCTATTTCCCAGATTCCACTCCATTACGATAAACCCAGCCCACATTCTATTCCACATGGCCCACAGTACTCATGGATACGGATGCGCTGATATACGAAGCCTAGGTCCACAGATGGTTTGCCCATTACAAGGCCCATGTGTCAATATGCCCAGATCTAGAAAATATTCTTTCTTGAAACATGGTCCCAAATGGGCAAACATCTGGCCCTAAGGCTACTGCACCCAGAAGCATATGGTAAGCCCATATCAGCCATATGAACCCTCTGGGCCCTATCTGCCTTGTATGGTCTTACTCATATAAGGGATCCAATATGCTTCTGTGGCACCATGGTCCAATACAGCAAACAACATCTAGGGCCCTAAGATCTGCACCCAAGAAGCATATATGGGACCCATATGATAAGCATGCATATCTTCGATATGACGCATCCATCTGACTTAAATGGCCGCTTACCCAGTGGTCCCATAATTATGCTTCTCTGACACAATGGGCCAAAGAAGAATGCATAGGGACGCCATATTTGGTAAAGCCCCATATCAGCCACTATGGACCACTATCTGGCTTTTATGGGCTTCTAGTACCATATGGTTTCCCATATGCTTCTCTACCTATGGGTCCCATATGGGCAAAACCATCTGAGCGGCCCTAAGGCATCTGCCCACAAAGAAGCGCATATGGGCCCCCATAATGGGTATAGCCCATATCAAGCCAGATGGGGCCCATGTGGGCCCCATCTGGTGATAGTGGGCTTACCCATATGGGTCCCATATGCTTCTCTGAACACATGGGTCACAATGGGCACAACCAATCTCGGGCCCTAAGGGCATCTGCCACCTGCAAGAGCACATGGACCCATATTGGGTAAGCATATAAGATGGCGGGTTGGGTGGGCAGGGGTTGGTGGTAAGCAATGGCTATTGGGGGCACGCCCCGAATTCATATGGGCTTCCCGGTCCCGTATGCCTTCGACGACATGGGTCCCATAATGCGGCAAACCATCCTGGGGCCCTAAGGCATCTGCCACCCAAGAGCATATGGGCCCCATATGGGTAAGCCCATATAAGCCAGATGGGGGCCCCATGGGCCCCATTCTGGCGATATGGGACTTACCCATATGGGTCCCATATGCTTCTCTGACACATTGGGTCCCACATGGGCAAACCATCTGGGGCCACTAAGGCATCTGCCACCAAGAAGCACATTGGACCCAATATGGTAAGCCCATATAAGGCAGGATGGGGCCCATGTGGGCCCGAATTGCGATATTGGCTTTACCATACCNTATCCCGTATGCTTTTGACACTGGGTCCCATATGGGCAAACCATCTGGGGCCCTAAGGCATCTGCACCCAAGAAGCATATGGGACCCATATGGGTAAGCCCATATAAGCTAGATGGGGCCCAGGTGGGCCCCATCTGGCTGATATGGGCTTTACCATATGGGTCCCATATGCTTCTTGGGTGCAGATGCCTTAGGGCCCCAGATGGTTTGCCCATATGGGACCCATGTGTCAGAAAATATGGGACCCATATGGGCCCCGTATGGGCTTGCTACTTGGGCTGCGTGGATTTGCGCCCATGCGCGATTGGAAAGGGTATCGAGATCGCCAAAATCAGGAAAAAAAGGGTAGACTTTTAACAGTGGGTTTACTTTAAAAGGGTATCTTTTCGGACTTGAATACTTGTTTAGGGTATTCTGAGATCGACAGATAATTACTTATTTAGGGTTCATTTTGAAATTCTTTACACGCGCATGATGTAGGCCTACACCCTGTAATGACAGTCCCCCCCCCCCGGGGGGAACGGGGATTTAGAACTCCAAACAACCCCCTTTTGAAAGAAAAGATGCCTTTTGGGTGCGAAAGGGGGTGTTTGAAACACCCACTGGATATACGCGTATGGGTATGGCCTACAGATGAATTGGTATATTTTCGATAATTGGTGTTGAAAGGATGAATAGAAAGAAAAATACTCTTAAAGGTATTGGCTAACATTTACCACAGTTAAAAAAATCTGAGCTACATGATTCCCCATGCTACCATTGTCTTTGATAAGGTCTAAAAATGACACCCTGAAAAATTTTTATTTCAAAATGATTATTTAGTGCTTTAAAACAGTGAAATCGTAAGTTGATCGGATTCACCTGCCCATTTTCTCCCATAGACTTACTGTGTGTACACCTACGCTATTTAAACTCGCCTCGAGTTTTAATTGTTTATTCATGCATAACTTGCCATTGGCAGTGTAACTTTCCAAACTTTTGTATTCTAGGGTGTTTATTTGTCCATATGAACTCTACTATGCAGATATCAAAGTTTTACTCTTTTTTTTTAAATTGAAGCTCCACAATATTAGCCTATCATTTTAATAACTATTAGGTTTACAAAACCTCATAAAATGGCAAATCGATACAGTTAAAAATAACCTAGGCCTATACTTGCATGGGTAGGCCTAAACTACTAAACAACCGTCTGTGCTCAAAACAAATAATAACATACAAAAATACCAATTAAGTTGGTTACAGTAGATATTTTTGTTTTGTTTTGTTTTATTCTGTTTTTGTTTAATCTTCTTTTGGCTGTTGCTGTTGTTTCTGTTTTTTATCCCCTCACACTGAAAAGTTGCATTGTATGCATATAATTTATATCATCGTTAATACAATAACAATACAAATTCGTAGTTCGTCGTTTTGTGGTTCACTACTCACAGGCACTCATATTACGACGAGCTTGTTCACAAAAGTATCGCATGTAGGGTTACAATATAGTGTGCGAATACGGGCAGGGTAGTATAATTCGCTGGTTCGTCTTAACCGGGGGGGGGGGGTACTCAAATTTGGTTCCGACGGGGGTGTGCCGCTGAAGTCGAAAAACCCGACCCTTTTTTAAGGGTCATTTTGGCGGAAAATGGTACCTATTATATATTATATATTAAGGGTTTTTTTGAAGAAAAGTGGCATTTTTTTAGCATTTTAGCGATGAAATAGGCGAAAATATCTAATGAAAATTGCAAAATTTCAAAATCATGACCCATGTTTAAGGATTTTTTTTCCTAAAAACCATACCCATGTTTAAGGATTTTTCGCGAAAAAGTCACCTATTAGAGCGGCACACTCCCGTTCACCTTACTAGGCAAGTACCCCCCCCCCCCGGGGCGTCTTAACCGCTATCGAAGAACCAGGCAGTGGCGGCACCAAGGGGGAATGCCCCCCCTCCCCCACCCTACCAGAAAAAGCACAATGTTGTCCACGGTGTGATTACATTGTGACAAGAGTGTGAACACAATGTGGCAATATGTGAATTTGGCCCATTTTCACAGTGTGACATCACTGTGACGACATTGTTTTCTTTCCGGCAGGGTTGCAGTTGACCCCCCCCCCCCCCTCCCTTGAAATTTTGAAGACTGAAAAAAAAATTATAGTAAAAAGTAGTAAAAAATGCTGTCATAAACATCCTAACATCCTATTCAAGCCGGCAAAGGCCAGCGCCATTGATGACTATGTTAGTAGTACTTCGCAATCTACTGAAGATGGAAGTCTGAATTGTTTTGCCAGGTGGTTAGGCTATTCTATTATTTTTCAACATTAATCACCTTGAATACATTGGGAATGCTGTTTGTTTTGTGAAATTTGTGAAAGTAGACCGGGAAAACCAATATAAAAAAGTCCCCGAGGAAAGTCGATCCAAAGTGAGAAAGCATCAAACAAACAAAAGATGGTGAGGCTTATGTGCCCCTCTCCCAAACGTGGGTTCTAAATGATTGTAAGGCTGCTTTGTGTTTCTTTTTTTATGCCTCATTTACGTTTCGGTTGTCCGTCCGTGTGTGTGTGTGTGTGTGTGTGTGTGTGTGTGTGTGTGTGTGTGTGTGTGTGTGTGTGTGTGTGTGTGTGTGTGTGCGTGTGTGTGTGTGTGTGTGTGTGTGTGTGTGTGTGTGTGTGTGTGTGTGTGTGTGTGTGTGTGTGTGTGTGTGTGTGTGTGTGTGTGTATGTGTTGGGTTTGTTTGTGCGAAGTTATTTTTGTTTTAGACGAAGTAACGAATAGGCAAACACTCAGAAAGTTCCAACGACACCCACAAAGACAAACACATTAATGTTAACACTCAAACACATATCGTGACAACAAAGAAACAACACTGCTGCCATAATAATGAAATATACTGAGGCCGCGGGTATTTATTGTTTTACGATTCGATCGTCAGTGAAAATACCACAAAACAGTGTTTAGACACAGTCATGTCGCGATACAGCACATTCAAAACATTCTGTGTATCAATTAAGTCAAGTCACTTCCTACATCAACAGGCAAACTCGTAAAAGTGAACATCGGTTTAAAAAGTACAAGGTATACGGCCATGAAACTCCAAGGGTTTGAAACTCCGGAAGTGAAAATTAAATCCAAAAAGTTTACTTCACTCCAAGTTGTGTCCACACGACGGCTGAAACCCCGAAATCGTCCCCGTGCCCATTCATCTCCGCTTCTCATACGAAAAGCGTGGTCAACTCCATTCCGCAAACCCCCGAAGCTGTCCGCACGGCACGACACCCTAAAACACTCCGAAGTTTTATCGGGGTTTCAGCTTCACCCCAAGTTTTTGGGGGGGATAAAACTCCGCTAGACTCCCGATAACACTCCGGAGGTTAAAACTCCGAATGCGTCAATCCGGACGGTCAAAAACCCCGATCGACAATCCGGAGTTTGAGTCCGGAGTTTCAGCCTCCGTGTGGACACGACTTATAGATTATTACTCCATATAACTAGATTTATCGTCTGCTTGATATTGTAAGAATGGTTTGTCACATCAGGGGTGTCGCCAGGGTTAAATCTTAGGGCGGGGCGAAAACCGTCGAGAAAATTTTCGCCAAATTTGCGGCCAAATCAGCAGCCAAAAGGTCGCTCAGCGAGGGGAGGGGGGGGATTTTCGCAGAAAAAATTTTCGGCCAAAAAATATGTTCACGGTCAAATTTGAAGAAAAAATTGGGGCGGTCGCCTCCGCTGTTTTTAGTTTGGGGCACCGATAAAGTGATTACATTTTGGAGTAGAAAGTTCAAAGTTCAAAGGTCATGAGGCATGAAACGAGTCTAATTTTGGCTCATCATCGCGACAACTTAATACTGGCTGGTCAGATTAATACATTGTGACTTGGGTCAAGTATGTATTGTGAGGCATCGATGAACTGATTAGATTACAGAGTTAAGAGGTCAAAGTCACGGGGCCCAACCGAATTATGTCTGATTTGGGCTCGTCTCTGCAATGACTTAAGATTTTGATGAATCTTGGATCAAGTATAAATGAGGCAACAACGAACTGATTAGATTTTCGGAGATAAACGGTCAAAGGTTGACGGTCACATGACCTAAAACAACTGTTTTGGGCTCATTACCGCAGTAACTTAAAAACTGCTTATCAAATTTCAATGTTATTTGGGTAAAGTATTATGAGGCACAAATTAGTTCAAAGGTCAAAGGTCTAAGGTCTAAAACATGTTTGATTTGGACTCATTACCATGACAACTTAAGAAAGGCGGATTGGATATTGATGTAACTAGCATTACTACGTGGTACGAGGCACCGATAAACTGATTACATTTCAGAGTTGAAAGGTTACAGCTCATGGGGCCTAAAACATATCTGATCTGGGCTCATTGCCACAGTAACTTAAGAACGGCTGATCAGATATGAATAAAATTTAGGTAAAGTATGAAATATAAGGCATCAACATTTATGTCTTCTCGTTCTTCCTTCTTAAATAAAAGAGTAATGATACCCTTTCTTTGAGAATACATAAGTACCCTTTTTACATGAAGCATTTTAATGATTCTAATACAAGATAGTTTTACATTTTCCCAGAATTCTCTGTAAAACTTGACGGTGAGACCGTCACTTACGGGGCTTCTTTTGAACTTCACTGCAAAAACAGTGGTGTCAAAATTACACCAGTCGGTGTTGTGAGAGGACCGCACCAAGCATTTTACACCGGTGTCAAATTCATGGTGTTAGTTCAACACTCATTGGTGTTATTACAGCACATTCTATTTGTTATATCAACAATATTTGGTGTTATATTCAAACTCCATGGTGTATTAACACCTGACTGGTGCGGTCCTCTCACAACACCAAATGGTGTTGTTTTTGACACCGTAGTTTTTACAGTGTTCACACTTTTTTAAGGCAAGGGTCAAATCAACTACCGCAATGAAACCTTTTCAAAGGTTTGCATCATCTTAATCTAAAACAGAATATATTTAGCTTAGATATTCTGTAATAGTTTTTCGTTCAATTGATTTTGACTTATACAAAATGGAACAAGATTTTACATTTATTTGGTTGATTTATTCAGGGGTTGTCTGTACATTACCTCAGTCTCAGGAACCAAGTCGTCCTCAAAATCCAGTGATTTTAGTTCGAGGTCACCTGTTTAGAACGTAAAGTGGGATTATAAAGATGTTAACATTGATAACTGGCATCAACCAGAAGAGAAGATATCGAGAAGCATTGCAGTCATTGTTTGTCACGAAAATGGTCGTCTTCTTTTCCGAAAGTCATCAATAAATATTGAGTTTTCAATCTTTATGATGATTTATGTTTTTCAAAAAATAGCAAAATGGCAACCTCATTGAAGACAAAATGTCTCTTTTGCACGTCCAAAAAATAACATTGTTTAAATGCATCGTGTGCAAAAAAAATAATACCATCTAAGAACCTTTGGCAAAGTACAGTGACTGTTAAACTTTGAATTGACTTCAAAATGTCTCCTAGAGACAATATTTATTTATTTATTCATTCCTATGCGTTCACTTAATTCACCGTCAAGATTAGGTGTCAGAATGCTATAAATAATTCAATAACCACAATACATCATCATTTAAGAAAAGATATTCAGAAGTTTAGACTATAAAAACATATCGATTTGCCCCCTCCCCTCCCCAGGACCCTGGGAACGATTTTTTTCATCGGGGGTGCAGAGATATATATTTTCGCAGCCCAAAAGAAATTTTCGCGGCCAAAATTTTTTTTCGCGGCCAATTCGCTGCCAAATGAGCTGAAAAGTCGCTCAGCTGGGGGGGGGGGGGTCGACGGAAAGGAAATTTCGCGGCCAATTTTTTTTTCACGG
>JZLH01S0512884.1:0-17636 GCA_001188425.1 Eucidaris tribuloides
CTAGTATAAGGGTGTAACTTTTAACACGCAAAATAAAAGGTGGAGAGATAATTGAAAAGAAAGAAAATAAAATCCATCCACATACAAAAAGTCTTTTTATTTATAAGCTTGCACCAAAATGTGAGGCTACATGATATGTATACGAGTAATTTATGTCTACAATATATTAAATTGACGGTCTACAACATTCATATTTTGACAGCTTGAGTTTGAAAGATTATTCATATTGGAAATTTAGCATCTCCAAATAAATACCCACCCCCCCCCCCCCCCCCCCCCTTTTATAAGAAAAAAAGCTGTTGTTTCCACCGTTCTGCTTTACAGCTAGGAAATAAGGTGCGATTTGACATAGGAAAAGTAAATGAAAGAAAACGAGTAAAGGGAGAGTAAGAGCCGTCGTCGTGTGAGAAACGATGGCCCCCTGCATGGATGCCTCCCAAGGCAGACGGACCTAAAACTACAAACTGTCCCATTCCGAAAACCATTGCCTGATATTTTTGGGTTAGGAGTCACTAAAAGAAAGAACTGCAATATCACAATATTTTGACTTAATGTACGAATAAACAGAATGGCTTCCAGTCAGAAGCAATTCACAGTCAAATCCCTCTACCAGACGCGAGCGTCAAAGCACCAGGCATCAGCCACACGACAAACCTTTCAAAGATACGGACGTCCATGCCAGTCCCAAATAGTAATGACAATATGGAATACACAATAGCAAGAAGTTAGTATTTTGAATATTCTGCTGTCATCGTCAAGAATATTGAACTTCAAAATCGTTTTAAAGTAATTGAAGGCAAAAAGATATTAACAAGCCATGATAA
The DNA here is from genome assembly GCA_001188425.1 of Eucidaris tribuloides. NCBI lineage: Eukaryota > Metazoa > Echinodermata > Echinoidea > Cidaroida > Cidaridae > Eucidaris > Eucidaris tribuloides. The sequence continues at coordinate 825 of JZLH01S0512884.1, forward strand.
CGCTTTAAAATCTGACAAAAATTAATGACATTTTGGAAAAACTGTCAAACCTGATCAAAGAAGTAGACTCATCGAAATACATGTATGTGTAAAGATTTGCGCCACGCCACACATGGACCGAAGTGGCGAGAGGTGCCGCCTTACGTCGCACGAAGACGATTTACATAAGTCATGAACGGTAATAGGAAACCATATGAAGAGTTCTCCATGCTGGACACAGGAAATTGTAAAGTAAATATATTTTTGTAGCGACAGACAAGGAAGGCTTGTAAGCAGCTAAAGCTTTGTATGTTAATTTGCAAAAACAAAAAGTTTTTGTTAGGAGAGTCCATACACACGTCCAGCCATGAGTGCCATGACCGCTGATAATCAGCCGTGCGCGCGACGGCAACGAGTCACGCTTGTGCCACGCTAAAGCAGAAGACGACATCATTACGGCATTTGTTCCGTCTTAAGCCACATCATGTAGAACGATTTCGTTCGTCATGATTGACACGTGTTGATATTGCACAACAAAGAAATTTGTTTTCAAAGAGAGAGAAAATGTATACAACGCTTAGAATAAAACGACCTATTTGGTTGTAACACGAATCACAATTACATGGCGGGAAAAAATACGCCCGCAACGAAAGTAGTTCCGTTCAAAATTTAAATAGAAATTGAAAGGCTATAGACATTGATAAGTTATTTAAAGATATAAGATGAGACTGAGATATCCTTATCATCAAACTAGCTAAAAACAGTAAATGCTGTCTCAAGCTGTCCCCGTGGCCGGTATGCCCCATGAAGACACATTTTTGCAAGATACATCTACTCTCCTTTAACTGACAAGTACACAGGGAGATTTACAAAATAGACAAATCAACGTTAATGATAAAATACTATCTTCCACGTAATATTCTTTGCATCATTATATAATAAGAATTTTACAAAAATGCATCATATTGTGCAGAAAATATTTCGAGTCAGCTGATGAAATACAATAAAACCATCAAATTAATGTGAATCATATGAGCGATGCAGGAATGCGTCAGCGATAGGCTAATAAAATTCCACGAAAGCAGCCATGTAGAACAATGCAAAACAAAGTTTGATCTAAGTTAATAAAGAATGGAATGTTCCTGTGATTAACACGGTGACTTGCAAAAACAAAGAAGTTTGCCGGGCAAATGAATAAAATCTTGCGTGGATTAACAAATTCGTACTAGTGCTTATTTACAACTATTCAGTTACTGAGAACAATAAAATCGGCAGGGGGTATTTGACAAGACAGTTTTAAGCAAAAAGTAAATTTGAATGCCCAGGATTGCTTCAACAAGGCAGACATACCGAGCGGACCTGGAATGCGGAGGAGAAACACTCTCTGTATCAGCGTTAGAGCATGGAAACTATGGGTTTCTGTAAAAGAGATGACACAATTATGTCTGGATTTCAAAGAAAATGTGCTTTCCTCCTTAGAATGAAGTTGATGATCTTTACATTCCAAGACTTGTGTTAAAGACATTAGAAATACAAGATTTTGAGGCTATAAGGAAGAAGTTTGAAATTACACACCAATGCACTTTTGAAATGAGAGATTAAATTATCATTTTGGGAGCTGTATGTTTTACCTAAATATTACCTGTATTAGTGCAATGCAATAAATGTTATGTACCTGTATAGTGTATCACATTTAAAGATTTACTTAATTTACAATAGCAGTGAAACTATATATCATGCAAATAAGAAAGAGAAAGACGATGCAATTTCATATCTCCAGAATGTGACAGAATTAGCTACATTAAAAGATCTGTGTCATGATATTTTACATTTACAATGATTTTATCTTAAAATTCACATCTGTATAATGTCTGTAGTTATGCAGAATGAATTTGCTGTTCATCTCTGTATTATCAAATTAATGATAAATAAGATCAAATGCTTGATCTGTTATTTGTCTGTAGTTATGTTTATCTACTGAATATTGTACCTGTGAACATTAATGTGCAAATAAGTGTTTTGTCCAACATTCAGTTTTCTGTCATTCGCGTGATAAAATGTTCCAAGAGTGTCTCCCTACCAAGGACAGAACACTACTAAGTGCTAACACACAAATGTGTGTAAAACTTCTAACAACCAATGCCTCCACAAACAACTGAGGGGGAAAAAAATCATCCAAAGATGCAAAAGAGAAAGTTATCTTTTGACCACAAGCTGCAAGTTGTTTTCAGTAAATACATTGGCAAAACAGGCTTTTACGAGGTGCAATTATTCACTATGTTTTAGTACGATTGTGGCGATAATGGAAAACGTGGCTCACATGTAAGCGGAGATGGGGGCTCAAACGAAATTCTGTCGGGCCGGCCTGTTTGTGCAATTTGAACCCCTCCTTACAGGGTATGGGATAAAGGGGGATGTATAAGTGTGGGTCGGCATGAATGGGAGTCTATTTCTCTAGCACCATGTCGCATCCTTGAAAGTTTTAATAGATGAAGACCGCTAAGACTCGGGGAATTTGAAGTGAGACGTATTGTTGCGCATTCAAGGAGTGGAGTGGTCAGTCTCTGTGTCCAGTGTAACTGTGGCCAGTTGTATGACCATTCATCAGGAACCCAACAATGCCATTAAAGACGGTTATATAACACTGTAAATAGCAGTAAACAAGAGGTGTTTTCATTCAAACAGCCATCGATGTATTGTGCCCGAAAATTGGTCAAGCGAAACACAAGAATACTGAGCTAGTTCTGTGCACCGATGCGACTAATGCGGACCGATAAATACACGAACAGTCTCTACAGATTGACAACCTATGCCCAAGTCAATGTACAATATTTGTGAATATGATTTATGAACATAAATACTACATATTTTGAGCTTGACTAGTTTACTATTGAACAATCACAATAACAGGCAGGGAGAATTTACATCCAATCGGTCCAATCAGTCCCCACGTGTAACAGTTCTCCTGGCTACCCCACTGATCAAGTGCTAATTCTCCCAACAAAGACAGGAATTTGCTTTGCCAGTGGCAGGAGTGAAGAATAACAAGGGGCAAGTGGTGTGCCCTCACTCGGTTATAAGAAGATTACCGACAGCCTCTGGAAAAAAGACTGCTACTGCAGTCCGTTCCTCCGTTCTCTTGCAAACACACGTTTCTCTACAAACCTTAACTACCAACAAATTTTCTAAACTGGCTGTGCAGTGCATCTCATTTCTATGATTTCGTTAAAACCGTTTTACATTGATTGTTTGCGTATTGGATTATTCAGCGAGAGTGAAAAGTCTATGCTGCCGGGGTGTTCCCACACTGATTGTGAAAGATTAGAATGCAACAGTTAAAATATTTTCCTAAATCCTCCCCCCCCCCAAAAAAAAAGGGGGGTGATGGGTGGCAATACAAGCAATAGAAAAAAATTATGATTTTGACATAACACATTATGTGGGGTCAATGTCTTAGATGTCATAAAATATCAAAATATTTGTCTTATATTTCCAAAATTATGTTTGTAAGAAAGTATTTTGTCAGTTTCTGAGCAATATTAAATTCATGTTCAGTTTTTCCATCAGGGATATTTGCTTGGTTTGAATAATACAGAATTTCATTACAATCTCAATAATAAGTACAAGTACTAGATACAAAATATAATCCCCCTCCCCAAAAATATAAATATGATCAATTTGGCATACATGTAAATACTTCCAGAACACCCTCAGTTGCCCTGTTTCACCTTTATGCAAAAAGGGCATTAGCATTGTACAAAGCCTTTGGACTTAATGCCTTCTTGGCAATCAGCCAATCACACCTGCACACTGACTGAAAAAGTATATATTTTCAAGAAGTCCTCTAAAACTCCATTTCCAATTTCCAATATTAATTCAATCATAGCATTTCACAACAATGTACGGAAATTCAGTTTGTGTGTACAAATACTACCAGAACACTGTGAAAAATATGAAATCCTTACCTTTAACAAAAAAGTGAGAAAAAAAACCAGTGTTTGAGCACTACCAGTATATGCAAAAAAGCAAAAACCGGACAAATAAGCAAGTTTGGGGAAAAGTTAAATAAATAATAAATTCTTTGTCAAATTGAAATATTCAGCGGGGAGTCAAAGGTGCTGATATTTTGAATCACAACAGAAATTCACACGTTCCGGACGCAAGAATGTCATTCACAGACGTAATTTGGCAGAGATTACAACACCTTTCCACACACTACCCACCAGGATCCCAAGTTACGGGGCATCGACAAGGCACTGTCATTTGGAAACTACTGGTGCTGAAATAACGTGTATTTAATGAGGTGAGATGCAATTAACAATCTCCGCGTCAGCCCTGCTGGGACCCGCTACCATATTGAAAATCATTTTTTTAGAAGTTTTTTTTTCTGTAGTCTCTCCTCCCGAGTTTATGCATGCGTTAGGTTATTACTAGAGTTCACGTTTTCTAAATTATCCAACATCGGTATACCCCGGTGATATGATTTTTTATTACTCGCGTTAAGTGATAACGCAACAGTATTATTCCTCATCTCTTTGTCTTGTGTTTTAATTATATCTAAATTAGGATGCCACAATCGAATGACCTTATAACTTATCTTGGCAGAAGTTTCTGACACAATGACCTTGGCGAGTATATTGTACATGAAACAAGTTAAAATTTTTATTCTGGAAATTTGACTATTGCATGAACCTACTGAATGTACTTAATTGAAATTCATTAAACATACTCCAACAGTCGCCACTGGTATCTGATAAAATGAGGAGTAATGATATTACACTGTATGTAGTTTGTTAATGGGAATGTAGGCCTGTAGAAGAAGTCTGTCTGCTTTTTCTCACCATTTCCATTTCAAACTATTTTATCTTTCTATCTATTGATCTATCCTCCTTTTTACATGTATCTTTTACTGTTCTATGTTACCATAATCTTTAGTTCATTTAAAAAGGCCAATCTCACTATATGTTTTCATAATGCTTCAGTGGTTTCCACCATAAAATTCAAATCTTATTTGTAATTTGCATTTTTCACGTAAGTTATATTACTTGACATTGCGATGTTTTTATGCAAAGTGGAAATAAATTGAAAGTCTGATATCATCATTATTTTTCCCATTTCTTTCTTGTGAGGTTTCTTTTCAGTATTTTCACAAATCATCATCAATCAATCATGCCTCCTTTTGGTAATGATCTCAATTCCTTCACCTATCAAAATCAAAATGAAAGGACACAAAAAGGGGGAGACATACCAAGCCAGTGGGGTGTATCTTGGGCTAAGAACAGGGTTCAGAGTCACCGAAATCAAGACGCTGTCTTCCTTAATGACACATCACTCCAAGAATTTCTCGCAACAAGAACCGCAACATCCATTAGGGGATTTAGGGAATTGGGGATTTTGTGGGGTGTTTAGGAGCTTTTGCGAATTCTCCACTTTTGTTTCTGTGGCGGGCGGCGGGTTTATGGCTAAGACCCAGTGGAGACACACTTTTAGCGCTTCAGTGTCAATGGTCTAACTTTCTGAAAACAAAGGGAGGAAGCAAATTCTCTGAAATAAATCATTATAAATTGGCTGGATAAACAGAATGCATTTTAGAAACAAAATCTCATTAGAATATCAGATATGTCAACTGTAAAACAATATTCGTCTAAAAAAAAATCATATACATAAACAGGTTTTGACAATGTAATGACAAAATCACTAAGCACAATTTGTCCAATTTTGTCCCAAAAATGAAAAGTAAATTTCTGTCTGATAAATATAGCAGTTCCTTTTATTTTCAATTTATACCTCATGCCATTCTTTGTATGATTGTACTTATATAGTGTTGTGAATCGCATATTGCCTAGTCAGATTATATGATCCCATACCTACATAAACGTGTCACTATGTAAAAACAAATTTTACATAAATAAACCTTTCTGCAGAGTGCAGACACAGTGCTACTCCTCTGGGGACATTTACAGAATGTTTGATTATACCTGAAACTAGTACACATTACTGTTTAAAATAAATTTAAAAGATTATATGTATCCATGTTATAATTACCATGGTGTCTAGAAAGGTTAGGAAAAGATATGAGTCTGTATGTAGAGAATTACATCAATTGTCTTAAAAACAAAATTTCTGTGAATAAATTGAGATAGTGGACCTTTAAGGACGTTTGATGATGTACTATGCAAGTATACAGTTATCTACCTAAAAAAAGCACATGTTTTAAAGATGCATTCACATTATGCACACAAAACCTACAACCACAAGCCCACAAAACACGGGAGAAGCATGTTCCTTATAATCCATCCTATAGATGTCAATAGCCTGTCAAATCAATGAAAATCACATGGCTTGAGCAAGATTAATATAGAATAGGAAATGGTTTTTCACATATATCTATAGATTTCTTCAGACGGGAAATCACAAATCGCTAAACGCAATTATCACAAAAGCGAGTCTCACTGGCTTAGCCTGCAATTTTCAGATTAGATCCCCATTGATTTTGTGTTCGGCTTTCTGTGATCAAATTTTCAGCCTGTAAACTTTGGGATAAGCGGCTTGTTTGCTTGTTAACAACACAGACTTCCAGTCATTAAAATCTGGGTTTTTCATAATCTACACATTATGGGGAAGAGAATTTAGCCTGATTTTAAAAATAAATTCACAAGAAAAAATGCAAGAGTGTATGCCCCTAAAACCTGGGTAGATACACATGACATAAGTCACTTAGTTACAAGTCTCGGGAACATCAAAGCAAAAAAACAAACAAAAACCTAAATTATTATCAAAGAAAAGGATGGCTGCTCAATGTAGGTTGATCCATTCTTATGACATGTGCCAATACTGCTCATTTTATGAAATTGACTGGTCTGCCACTTGAAGATATAATGTATAGGCCTACTGTATTGATGTAGGGCCCTATATGGTGAAAATCCATTTTTCTCATTTTTTTTTTTTAAATAGACCTTTATGTAGGTAATTGAATTTGCATGTACTTTAACTGCAACACTTCTAATTTTAAGAATGTTGAAAAATGAAAAAAAAACACAAATGTTAGGGGAGCATATCCCAAGCATTTGCCACAGGTAAAGACGGAACTGCTAGCAAATAACTTGAAGAGCAGAAAATTTGTAATTGAAAACAAGATTTGTGAAGTTCCCTGTTGTTTCCTAGTAGGCCTATTTGAAAGTGATAACCCTAGATACTTATACGAAAATATTAGATTTTTTTTCCATAAGGAGTATCAACCAAAACTACTCTACCTCTCATATATCTGAACCTGAAAGTTTGCTTTGTTTTACCCCAAGATTGTAAGGTATCTTTTTAAATTTTCTTAAAGCTAAATCAAAACCAGAGTCTCAATTTATCAGAACAGGTGATCTCAGCATAGTATCTATGATCTCAGCAAGGAAAATCTTGACCCCCCAAACCGCTTTAGGGAGTCGACCAATAGGAGGCCACGATGCATCCACAATTTCAACAGGTATCTCTCGGGGGACCAATCATGTTTCACATTACATGAGGTTCAGCTGTCTGGTAGAAAACATTCCGCTAGATATAGGAGAACAGGTGATACTGCCACCACCACAGTCACATAAATTGGCGTGGTTACAGGACATGTTTAGAACATTTACAAACACTTTCCCTCATGGGATGCTAAATCTATCATTTTATGGCCGGATTTATTTTACAGAAAACAAACATACAACATATCGGCATGACACTTTGTTTGATAAGCAGTCTATCCTAAAATATATACCATACATTTAAATACATGTCATATATTTGATAAGGTATTCCCTCTTGGCAGTATTTCCCCAAACCTTCAAATGTACCTGTACAATGTAAGGAAACTATACAACACTTATTTCTGTCATTTTTTTTTGAAGGGTTTTTTTTCATGTTTTCAATCTTTTTTTCAGGTTCAATTTTTTAGGGCTAAATTTGATGTTTGAGCTGTATGATGGCACTGATGAGTGTTAAATTTTATTAAGATATGCTGCCACTGGCAGGACATGTATGGATAAATTTCACACATGATAAGGGTATCTGCTAGAATTGGAACCCATTACTCATAGATTTTCACTTGTTTAAAGCACTAAAATTATAATCATTGCAAATCAATTTTTTAGGGCTTTATTTTAAAACATATTAAAGACATAAAAAACATAAAGAATTATGCAGCTCAGATATTTTAAACTAGAAACATGGTTTAATGATGCCTTTAACAAGAATTATCTAATATACGTTGGCGAATACACTTTCCCAAGGTGTTGTAGATTTATATCCCACAGGACTACAGGAGAGAGAGAGGAAAAATATGTGTTTCAGAAGAATGTGTAGTGCTTTCCAAATAGGAAGTTAGCACCATTGTCAAAATTCAATTGACTTGAGTTATTACCTGCGACAAGCATTAATAAAACTCGATCCGATTAATAAGCCAGAAAGATTTTCTTTTGTTAGGGCTGCTACAACTGGATACAAAACAAGATCATTTGGGCATGAACCTTTAATTCCTATATACTTTATATCAAAACCAAACAAGAAAACTACTGTTGTACACAGACAACAATGGAATTCTTGAATTTACAGACTTTTGAGGTTTTTCTCTTTCTTCAAACACAGTGAGAGGGGTTTTGGTAATCTGCTTATAGCTCAGATAGCTCAGATTATGGATAAATAGCTATAGTGTTGGAATAAGAAATAGCTTCCAAACACACTTCTGCTTCATTTCTCTTCCATTTCAAACGATGCAAACACCATTTTCCTCTTCAACCACCCTTTTCCTCTTCAATGCACCAGTGTTCCTAAATTTAGAACGCAGAGTGCCCAGGAGCCGTGCAGGGGGCAGAGCCATTGTTCTCAAGAGTCAATATGGTTGCCATGGTAACCTTCTGGCAGCCATATTGAATGGGGACAATAACTTGCTCACTACTGCGAGCAAACATGTTATTATGTAACGACACTGTGATTCATGCTGTTAGCTCTATGGAATATCCCATGTCACAAAATGTAACTGTAAATTAGTCTAGACATTCTTAACAGCATTCAATTGATGTGTAAAATAGGGGAGGGGGGACACTCAAAATCAAAGACTTGCGGAGGTGTGGCATTTACTGGAGTAAACAAGAACTTGTTATTTTGTTGTACAAACCAACAGTCAAGTCAGACATGACACATATACGTGGATGATCACTTAATTACTAGGTAGTAAATGATCTATAACTTGAGAATTGAAATTCAACAACACCTTGATAGAGGTTGTTGCCCAAATATCATTGTTAGAACACGCTGTAAAATTTTGGTGTCATTATTTCAATCACCTTCGTAGCCCGACGCGATCTTGTCAAATATGTAACACACAAACGTTGAAACATGTTTCGCAATGGCTAACGCAAAACAGCAAAGTAAAGGTTTGTGTTGCTGCTATTACGTAAACACTGTAACTATTTTCAGTAACCTTGTCTAATCTAGTGTGACAATTATCACGTACAAACAACAAAACCATCTACAACTTTCCAATCTTTAACAGCAAACACGCAAATACATATAAGTCCTTTGGCTGGTTTACCGTTACTTTTCTAATTATCCTTCAGATTGTAAATTGCAAAATTAAAAGTTACAATAGGACCTCCAGATAAGTTGAGATAACGACTAGGATAAGGTACGCTTCATTTGTTGAAGGACGTGTAATGCCAGGAAAAACTCACTATATGCAAAAATCTGAAATACTGAATAAATTACAATCTCCAGCTAGTCTATATTCAAGTCGCTGTGACACTGATAAAATCCGTCTTGATACAGAGATATGAAAAGTAAGCTTGGTTTAGTCTGTATGTTGGGTGGGTGGGTGGGGGGTTTAAATGTCGTGTTAGTGTACAGAACACTATACAAATGACCTTCTTAATGCATGTAGATTGATTTAAAAGTAAGGGAAACAAAGCATATCAGTTGAATTTCTTTCTTTCTTTCTTCTTTTTTTTAGAAAGACGAGTTGAATCACACTACAACACCACAAAGCCCCGCACTGACGACAAGCGACCAAACCCTCTGAGGGGGGTAATTCTATCTCTCCTTTGCGCTGTTACTGTCAATAACCGGTCTGAATTTTCATGAGCCGGGGCCACATAACTTGCCCCAGATCGTGGCATAATTTATGCACACTGCAAAAATGAGAATGTAGGCCAGCGAATTGAGTAGTGTAGTAATGCATAAGCACGGCTCAATTGAACAAAATTGCCAAATAAAATGTTTTTTTCGCATGCGAGTATCATCTGTCATTGCATTCGTGTGCATGGTAAACTAATACCTGATACTGAAATTTGCAGCTAATTTATTGGATTTTGCAGCCTTAAAAAGGTTAAACTGGCATACAGTTTTAAATTTTTCATCATATATGTTATAATACTGTTGATTGTCGTCGTCATTATCTAGATGCAAATATACAACATGAAATAAGTAAGGAATGTGGATCTTTTTATCTGCTAATAAAATACTGCAGTACATATAAATGAGGCATAATGAATAATGGTACACTATTTTCTGTAACATTTACATGTAATATATACTTTGATTACTCACATTTTTGTTTTCGGTGTGAGTTTTTTTGTGAGGGGGGGGGGAGTAAAAGCAAATATTAAAAAAAAACATTGCAAGCATGCATCTTTGAAGTTGATATAATACATAATTACTGCAATGATCTAACCAAAAGATACTTCAACAGATTATACACACAAAGCCAATATAGTAGTACATCTACAGTACCCAAGTACAGTGTGTATCTTACTTCCCCACCCTACACACCACCCTCTTTCCCTAAGTTGTGTTGATTTCATGTTGTATTATTTTAAATGCCAGTAGTGATTTGCACTTAAGAATATAGATAATCATGTGAAATATGAATAAAATATGTGGAACATTACTGAAATAGTAAAAAGGAAGAGGAAAAGTGTAATCATAAATTCATGACATTTCAGAGTCTGAACATTTGTGTATGGTGCACATGTCCCCATGCATTTAATTTACAGTACAGAACACCCAAAACAACTTGTTTTGAAATGCTCCAGTCATTGCAAATATGTTCAAAACAAACTGATTTGTGTGGCTGGTACAACAACAAAAAACATGTTGTACAAGTTGGGCATTTTTGTGGATTGTCTATTATCATTCACTCTACAGAATTTCCTGTGACATTTATAAATGAGTATTTTGCGCATGTAATAGGATTTTTCATTTGTCTGTCTCATAGATGTTTTAGATCGCCAACTGTGATCTATAATTTTTTAACAAACATGTCAGAAGAAATGAACAGTTTCGAACCCGCCATCTACAGAGAGAACAAATACAGAGAGAGTACAAATGAAAAATCTATACATCGCATTTTCCACTCTCTGGATAGATCCGCTTCGCGTTCACTTAAAATATTAAATATGTCCGACCTTCGATTATTTACATACAAGTCGCATTCTGAGCTTGTTATTTGTTCCTCTGTATCGTGGTCCAATGCCAGGTACGAGTGATGGCCTGGTGTGGATTGTCGCAGCCCGGAAGCTGTAGATGGCACTCCGGTTCGAAACCTGCGTTCTAGTTTTCTGACATGTTTGTTAAAAAGTTATGTAGATCAGCAGTTGCGATCGTAAATTACAGAAGCGAGACAAATAGAAAATCTGTACATCGCATTTTTCACCTCTCTGAATATCCTTTCTTCACTTCATGAGTATTTTGTTTCTATATTTTTTTTCATTATCTTACTTACGTAGGCTATTAAGTATTTCCTGTTAGTGATCGCATGCAAACATTGATTTAGCTAGCTTAGATTTCTGCTCGCTTCATTCTAGCCCTGAACTTATTTTACACTGCAGCAAGCATCTCCATTCAACAACCAAGTCAGTACAACTATGTATTATGGGATACATCCATTAACCATTTCTCATTTCTGCACACGCTGAAGAATCTAATTAAAATTGGAAATTTGAAGTTTAAGCACATCACAACAACATCCACACTTCAGTACACTTTAAACTATAAACAGATTATCAGTTTATCAAATATATTTGTGTGTAACCCAGCATGCTTAAGTAGCATGCGTGTTAGAATTCCTATTGCTTAACTGCTTGGTTAAATGAGTAGAACTATAAATATATCTGACATTTGTCACAAGTTTTAGACACAAGGCACTTTACAGTTATATTTACAGCTCAATCCTTGAACAGTCACCAAACTTAAACATGGATGCCTTAAAATGTCTTGTATCCTGATAAGGGTTCTTATTCCACCAAAAATTGTACAATTTGAACATTGCGAAGTGTGCTGTGTATATGTTTGTATAGGCCTACTTGTTTTAAAATGGGTACCTTCACGTATGAATAATTTAAAATGTTCATAGCTGTCATTCAGAGTTTGTCAATACACCCTGTATCTCTGCAACTTTACATTTTGGATCGCTCAGACAGAAGCAGAATGCCAGCAGTTTTCTTCGATCTAAATACCATGACAATATTTTATTGGAGGCAGTCTTACTTATTTAAACCTAATTGACTAACTTGAGAGGCACTGACACTGTACATGCACACATCTAAAATGCATTCATGGGTAAAGTATCCATTTCCTTTCTGATTTACAGTTTACTTTCGACCATAACATAAATATTAGTCCTAAAAAATCACCCTCCTCCATTTTATCTAGCTATTTTATGGATTGTTCAGTTATTTGATGTGCCATTTAAAAAAAAAATGCCACAATATAAATCACTCTGATTCATATCGCCCAGCTCCTGCTAAATCAATGAACCCATCAATATTCAAGTCATTGACATCGAGGGGTCAAAGGTCGGATGTACGGAGATTGCGTCTCCATCGCAATGGATTCTCCATCAGTTCGCTGTCTTGCTTCGGCAGTCAAAGCAAACGATTCAAATCTCTCAGGTCCATGTAAGTTTCTACAAACAAGCGATTGCTATCGCTGTAGTTTTCTTCCCCCTTTTCTCTCCTTGTCTGATAAAATCAGTCCATTAGTCAATTACCTCACAAAAGTGCTCCAAGTACCTTGTAATAATTCTTAAGAGGCAGGTCACTAAACCTGAATGATCTGATGCACATAACGCCTGACAAATTCATTAAACTTCGTCTCCCTGCCCTAAAGAGGGTGTACACTTCTCGAAAGTGCTTCAGCGATCGCTGGCTTTCTCCCGATTTGCTATTAAAAAATGAACATGGAATTCATTTTCCAGTAATCGCCACAGGTGAAAAACCCAGTCGCATTACGAAGATTGAGATAAGATGGTGAAAACAACAGAGATACATTGCTGATTAGACATATAATGTGCGGAACAGTCTCTCGGATGTCTTCTAAACAATAAAAAACATTATGAACATACACATATGATTCTTCGATTGGGCATATTGTTATGCTATAATACATTTTGGAACATATGTTTTAATATTGTACATGCAAATTTAATATAACAGCATATCAGTTTTACAATTTTACATTATGAACAGAACTTACATCCAACTTTTTACTAGTTTGGAGAAATTAAAAACATTAATGGAATTTGTAAAAATATCACATTGGTTACAATTTGTGAAAATATCTAGGTACATGTATGTGCTATAAATGCTATATACAATGATAATCAGCAACTATATCATATAAATGCCTAGTAAGCCAGGTAGAGATTTTACAAAAAAGGTTTATAAAATGATATAAATGATTGATTTTTTTTTTTTAGGGGGGGGGGGAGTGGGGGTGGGGTGGGCAGGTGGAAATAACCTGCAGTAAAAGTAAAATAATAGGGGCCTATAGTATGCAGCTACAGTATATTTCACTTACACTATACCAGTAGTCTACAGTGTATGATATAAAAAGAAGTGCACAGTGTGCAGTCAGTTAATTCTATATTAATACATATAGTGGAATTAAACGCATAATAAAATATAATCAAATTAATTTACTACTGGCATTCGTGCATATTGACATTTCTATTGTACGATAAAGCAAAACTATGGGGTATGATGTACTTTGTACTTGCAGTAGATTCTTTTTATTATCATTATTATTTCATTTAACCCGTTGAGGACTAAGTACAAGTTAACTCGTGTTGGAGTCTATGGAAAACACGTGTTATAGCAAAATCAAATCGTCTACAACGGGTTAAAGCTCCCGAGTTGTTGGGTAGGGTAAATGCTAGTTTCAGTGCAATGAACTCCACTAATGAAATCCCAGGAGATATAGTTGGAGACACTCACTAATTTTCACTGGTAATGTTCCACATCTGAAACATCAAAATCTGTATATTTTACTTTTTCGCTTTGCTACTTCAGTCCTTGCAATTAATTATCTTCCAAAAAAAGAACAAATATTATCGGGTTAGACGCTCTTGGAGGCGTATATTTATTCTAACATCCCCGACAGTTGCGAGTGACCCGTGGCAGGCTGGCTGCAACCTCTCGTTTGTATTTCTAGGCAACTTTCCTGCTGTTGCACAGTTCTTGAGGGATTTCAGAAACCTGGCAGGGAGCAGCAAACTGTTCGAAGTCACGTGCCTCCCCGGGGTCGACGGTGTGAATGATCGCTGTCGGTTCCTCCTCCCAACGACATCAATCTCGTCTCGACGGAGGAGTTCGTTGAACGAGGGCGGGATGCATCTGATCGAGGTGTTTTGTCTCCCGGACAGTTTTCAGTTGCTTTTTTTTTTCAATTTCCTTTTTTAAAAATTTAACGTTTTGTGTCTGACACGTACTAAAGATGCTATCGAATGAATTTATATCAAGATCTCTAAACTTATTTTTTCCTTTACAGAGTATTTTTAAAAATTCAACATTTTGTATCTAACGCATACTAAAGATGCTATCGAATAAATTTATATCAAGATCTCTTTAACTGATTTTTTTACAGCAATAGTATCAGAGATGTAGTCGACACCAAAATATTCCAAGACCAAAACCAGACATGCAAATGAAGGGTTTGTTGGTAAAGCACTTATCATTAGCTTTAAAAACGGACTAAGATCCTCAAGTGTAAATACCAGAGATAATATCAGGAACTACCAACTTAACTTTTGATCAAGACTCGGTCAAGTTGTCGGCTTCAGTACGAACTACAATCACATTTTTTTCTTCAGAAAACAGAATAAATTTCAGAAGGGTTGAAAACTTGATATGCTATGAACTGACTAGAGTTTTGAAAAGGAATGTTACCATCTACTGAAGCGGTCTTGAGACTATGAGTATGACAAAAACTGAGAAAAATGCATACTGAGACAAGACCATTCTCGACAACATCATTGTTTCTTTGTGTTAGCTTTTGGTTCTGATAAAGTTGTTGCAATGTTTACATTTCTGAAAATGCTAGAAGTACATGCATTTCTGATGCCTTATTTGTCAATGAGTTCTGGAATCTCGGTGCTTCATCTATGTCAAGTTCTTCCTTGATTCCATTAACTTCAGTGCGGATCCAGCAAACAGGTGTCGGCTCAAGGTTAAGTAAAGGTTTACCTCAGGGTCGGCAGGATAATCAGAACATCTTTAGGTTGTCAATCTCGTTGTGACTTGTGCGACATTTTCTATTTTTCCCCTCCACTCTACGATATCTAAATCCTTTGTTAAATCAAAGTTTCCAATGAGATTTGTCAGATGTTGCATTCAAGGTTTCACCTTGTTTTTGAAAATTTGCTCTGATGGCAACATTGCTAACCATGCTTCAGCATCGTTATCACGATCAGCAGGTAGGCCTATACAGAAGTAGCCTTCCAGTCAACATTGGTTAATTATAGAAATCAAACTGAAATTATGGTGGCCAAAGTTAATTTGTAGTAAAATGGTGAATTCACCAATGCTCATCAAGCAACATTTTCAATATTTGATAGCTGTCCATTTAATAATGCCAACTTGTACCTATCCCTTTAGAATGCTAATTACTTAATTGTTGCACCAGTGAACACAGGATTTCACTACAAGACAAAAATTATTTGTTTCAAGACACAGCTCCACATCGAATATACATCTTCATTTCTCTGAAAAAAATCTGATGTTATGTTCACATTTTCATGTCAATGCTACACGGAATTCCTACCACACGATGTAGAGACTTGAGTAAGAAGTCACGCCAATCGTAAGCGGCAAGCGCAATTTGACGGAGGAAAGGCGAAGTGATTTTACAGCTGTCATGATTTCCTAAAGTCGGTGGAGGACTGTCACAACAAATCTCTCGGAATTGTCCCGCGAAGATGAAGGCTCCATTTACCAAGCGTTTTAGGCAATGGGATTTGCAGGTGAATGTAGAGTAGAGGGTGGATTGATCGAACCTGAATGAAGTAGGGCAGGGCAAGGATGCCACTCACAGGGGAAACCGCCTACCATAGGGGATTTTAGCCAACCGTAGGTTATAGGGGATACATACGGGGAAAATGACCTTCCGTATGGGGAAAAGAGGGGTTTTTGAGGGGGTTTTGACAATTTTCAGAAATAATTTTGAATCCCCGCAGGATTTCAGAGAATTTTCGTATATAGGCCTATAATTCGTCCGTTTTGTCCATCTCCAACGAAGAACTCGAGATTAATCTGTTGCATTTACTTAGGTTATTTTGTAGGGAAAACGTACCCTTGTAGGAAAAAAGTGGATTTTCGTAGGGGAAAGCATAGGTTCATAGGGGAAAATTGGGTTATTGAGGTGTAGGGGAAAATACGCATGCGCCGTAGGGGGAAATTAAAATTTTGAGTGGCAGCCCCTGGGCAGGGGGAACTACGGGCAGCCGCAGCCAGGCATCCCGGCGGGCTGGAGTGGTTGGCCTAGATACGAGGCGATGCAACGTTACAAGATTACCCGATAGGAAGTAATCATTTT
>JZLH01S0512961.1:36507-47566 GCA_001188425.1 Eucidaris tribuloides
AGGCGAGACAAAAAAAGGTGTTCATATACAGTACCACCAAATTCATATCAAACTGACCATGAAACAACATGTTGCAATCACATTTCATCTCCACATTTTTCAAACATTTTAAAGACAATATTTAACATTGTTGAAGCCCCATTTAAAAACAAATTGTCAAATATTGATATCTGACCTACATTATAGTGTTTGAATGGACAAATAAATACCCTTGAACACAAAACTTTAGACAGTTAGGCTGTCACTAGCAAAATGTGGACGGATAAATATTGGTACATGAATGTTCTGTGGACAAAAAGTCAATAACACAGCAGTCTATGGGGGAAACTAGCAAAGTCCCTCATTGATTTTCACTTTTTAACAATTTGAACTGCAATTTTTTCAGGCCTTCAAATTTTGATGAGTAGACTGACGCTCAAGTAGCTTAACTATTTAAAAGTGAAAACATTGTTGCCTTTAATAGAAACTATTTCAGGACATTATTATTGTTATACAGTACTACAGCACATGTTGACTGCTGCAAAAGTATATTAATATACCTCTTATTTACTGTCACATACCATGGTAATGTCACTTAAAATGCTGTCAGCAGCGCTGTGGGCAAGCAGTTTAGAACAGATGAATTCTGTCAGAGTTGGTTCCTCCTCACCGATGTACTCAACGATCTTCTTGTTGATCCAAGGTTTGATGCGACGATCCATCAAAGACTAGATGAAAGATCAGAAACAGCATCAATGGAAATCGGTTAGAAATTATCAGGATCTCAAAATGTCAATATAATTGATAATTCAATTGCACACTGTAGAATAAGAAGTACTGAAGTCACATAATACTACTTTTGAGAAACAAAAGAAGTATTAGTATTATGTGAGTTTTTCAAATTTGTCTACAGATGTGAGTGTTTCAAATTTGTCAACAGATGTGAGTGTTTCATATTTGTCTACAGATGTGAGTGTTTCAAATTTGTCTACAGATCACAATTGTTTGAATTGTACATCCAAACTTGGTGAAGTTCATTGACACAATAAAAGATGAATATAGAACAAAAACAAACATTGTCACACTTGTTAATTTCCAATAATCAATATTGTGGACTTGAGTACTACTTCTTCTACAAACGAGGGTCTGAGGAAAATAAATGCATTTCTTGGATAAATGAATGTCAAAAACATTGAATTGTATATATTTTTGGAATGTCCTCAGTAAGACAAACAATTTGATATGCAATTTGCCGAATTTGGACGTTGTTTGAAATTTGACCAGAAGTGACCCCATATCTCATCAACAAAGCACAAAATACATTATATATCATATATTTTCTTTATCCTTGTAGCTAGTCAAGTAATTTGAGACACATTTTGAAGAAATTAGACCTAGTTAAAAATCTGACCCCAGTTGACCCCTCCCCTGACCCCTATTAGGGAAGGGTCAAATTGACCAAACTTTTGTCAAAAAAATTCTCAGCATGTAACGACTTCAAAACAATCACTAACTCAATTTTGTCAAAATATGACTTAAGTACTTCTTATTCTACAATCTTCAATTTCTTTACAAATATTGTGCATCTTTGTACAGGGTGTGTCAGTACTTGACTTCACACTTGGTCACATTATCAAATATGATGTTGATTTTGACCAAATCATGGTATATCAATACTTTAACACCTGAGCACTGCAGATCTTTATTTCTTTATTCCTTTTTTGTTGGTGCATCATATTGAAATGTCTTACAGTATGAGCTTACAGCAATATATGTCAAAAGAAACACTTTCACACGTTTCACTCTCTGTAACAAGTTAATCCATTTTGATATTAGGGTTCTAAGTTCTGATCCCATTGCACGGTGTAAAACCAGTTACTCAACTCTTCTTGCAAAGTGTAAAATGACAATGTTAAAAAACAAAACAAATGTAGAATCCTTACTTCATCAACAATGTTCCAATCCACCTTGTAGGCAAACAGCTCTTCCTTGGCCGTGGGTATCCTCTCAATCAGGTTCTTGATGGTCTTCCGCTTCTCCTCCGCCGCATTGGCTACCTTCTGTGACTGGCCGACGGCCTTCATCTCCTCCTCGGAGTACTCGATGGGAACCAGCTTTCTCCTCTTCTTGCCTCCGGTGTAATCTCCCGCATCCTCCTCCTGGTTGAAGACGTCGCCCAACGTCAGCTTCTTGCGCTTGGCCGCTGCCGTTGCCGCCGACACTGCTGCGGCCGCGGCTGCAGCAGCAGCACCATGAGAGGACGATCTGTTACCGCCGGGTTGCTCCTGGTGGGAATTAGCCGGAGGTGATGCTGCTCCGACTGTTGCAAGCAAAGTAAAAATAAATTGGCAGGTATTCTAGAAAGTGGACCAACTTAGTTCCATGATTAACTCTGGAATGTTAGTCACCTGTTTTATGGAACACAGAGTGTTAACGCATTCATTTCATGTTTAATGATCAGAATTTGTAATAAAGTGAAAAAAAATTACACAAAATATGTTGTAAAAATGAAAATTCTAATCCATTTTCCAAAAAGTCTATAGTTATTTGTTACAGATTAAGATACTAAAGGTTTCATATATCATGTTTGAACTGTTGTTCCATAAAACAGGCAACTAACACTTCAGAGTTAGTCGTCAGCTTTTGAGAATAACACCCACAGTGATTAGATAATCAGAAATCACCAATGCAGAAAAGACATTATCAATATAATACACACAATCTTGAATGTATGGAAGGTGCTTGATTACTTCTCATGACAAATCAGCTGGGTGAGAGAAACACATACATTATTTACAAACTGTAGTGTATGGAAGCAGATTGATATCCTGACACCAAAGTACTGCAGATCTATTCTCTTTTACCCTTATTATTTCCCCAACATAGGCAAAATATCTCATTTAATATAAAATACCCATAAAAGATACCATCAGAGACAATATGAATTTTTTTTTTCATATTCATCTCCAAATCCTCATGAAAAATTGCAAATGAACGTATTAGCACAGAAGAAAAATATGCAACTATGGAAACAGAAAAGCGACACACAAATCCAATTTGGAAAATAAACATAAGGTTTGTTTAAAGATGTAAAACAAAGTGTGTATGCAAGATTTTGAAAAAAAAATAGTATTTTTTATTTTACCTTTTCTGCTCATGCTGCTTTCCCCCACAACGAACAATAAAAAAAGGAAAAATCACCAGGAAACATGCAGAACTTATAACTCCTCTGTTTTCTGTTTCATAAAAACTGATGTCACCCACGAAACAAACTACCACTGCAATTTTATTTTTTCTGATAAGCAAGCTCGAAGGGCAGAATAAAGTTATAAACGTTAAAGATTGATGATTCCTCTGTTTACAGTTCATTTTGAATACATTTTGAAAATTTGCAATATGCAAAGAAGCAAGCTCTCGTCTTTTTTTAATGTTTCACTTTTGCAGCCATTTGTGTATTCTGTGTTCAAAGACATATGATAGACAAAAACACTGAACTTTTTCCTTCTACACAGGATAATCATTCCAACAAGCTTCAAAATTCACAGACATAATTGCAATTGAATGGTCCACATACTCCCATATATATTTTCTCCTTGTAGGCTACTTCTTTAGACAGATTTAATCATACGGATATTTCAGCGAATCTCTCGAAACTAGTCAGCATTAAGTCCCTAACATATACAGACAAGGTTCAACACCCACCATGAGTATAAACCTCAGCTCCAACAGATTTAAAATAAAATCTGAAGTTGCATCAACATTGGGAAGTATTCACACACAAAAAGCTCTAATTAAAGTGGGTAATTGTGAAGAGAAAGATCAGTGCAGTTGTTTTGAGTCTCTTGATTGTGATAGTCACCAGATTTGGGGTTTGCCGAGCTGATTTCATTGGTAAGAGGTGCTCGTCGATCCACCTCAGGGGTGACACAGTCAGCCGAAACTGTATTGCTGAAAAACATGATTGTAGTCAGGACCTGGTCTAACGCACTATCGGGCACAATCTTTAGGTAATATTTCATTATTAATCTGGTGGATTTACAGACATGTATTTGCTGGGTTACAATGCATAGTGATGCGCAGATTACAAGAATCTGGAAATCTACCAATTTTGGCTTCATCATCCTATTTATCAAAGCGAATTCATTAGAAAAACATAAAAGTAAAAGACGCTATCCACAGTTATCAGGCAGTGTATGATTATCTGACCTGATAAGAGAAAAATTATAACAGGACGACAAAAAAAAGAACTATATAAAATCAGAAAGTCAAACAAGGAAAAAAGGCTAATCTATTACTCGGTTTTTGACAATACACAATGTTCTGCTAAAAGACAAGTTTGCATTACAACATTATGAAGTTCTTAGCTGCTGATGATAGTTCAAACAGATAATTGCCTAATTCACGGACCATGACACTGTTAATAACTAACAATCCATAGGATCTAAGCAACATGTAACCAACTTGAGGAACGCAGCAAGCTGTGTACCTTGGACGAAGTTTGGCGCAGTGTCCATGGAGCTTTTAAAAAATGTGTCAACAACTGATAGTTTCAATTATGACCGAGTGTTTGTGACTAACACAGTGAGGAATTTGATGTCATACAAAAATCAATCTCTTCAAACACCTACGTAAAATCTTGCATGATAAAATTGATCCATGGGTTCTACATTACATGACGAGGAAAAATTCCCCATTGCACTGTGAGTCGTCAATCTACTACTTTTCGACTACATAATTTCCATCAATTTTAGTCCAACTTGGTCAATGGGGACACCTTACGTTGTATATGCAAAGAACGATATAATGTGGGCTAAATGTAAGAGCTGGGATCACAATTCATGTAATTGACTTTTCAACCGTTTCAAATGTTATAATTCACTGACAACTGGCAAAAACCTAGTTTGCATATAACAAACTGGAATTCTAAATAGTTTTTTTTTGTTTGTGCTATGGCAAGAACAAATTCACTAATTCAAAGCTGCTATGGTTATAAAATATTCACATCACTGACAAGAACAAGCAACCTAAACATACAAACCAACTGAACAACAAAAGAAGAAATGTGAACGTACCTAATTTGAGCCCACCGAAGGTCATCTTTGTCTTGGGGGTAGGTATGGCTTCTTCTTCAGCTGCTGATCCTGGACTGCTTTCTTGGCTCTGTTGGAATCCACCTGCACCAGGGTCATCATCGCTACTATTGCTGGCAGGTGTGTGAGGTCCCTGATTTGACTGAATCATCCAAAAGAAGACAAGAAAGGAAATAAAAACAAAGTGAGCAATAAACACGCAAAATATGACAGAGAAAACAGGTTTAACGAGTGTCATTTTGTCACCCAGAGTACTTACCAACACAGTACAAAGCAAGGTAGTAAGGTCGTGTTACGAACAATGTTTGAGTAACAATACACATGGTGATACATGTAAATGATATAAATATGTATAAATACCCCGTAACAAAACTACGACATATTCAAACTTCGGGCTGAACTACAGATTGACATATACAATCGCACAACATAATTAAACATAGAAACAAAACAGAAAACGCTAGTTTGAATGCGTGCCCATATTTCAACCTTAGCAAGGTTAGTACATTAACAGAGGCCATTCACCTTTACCTCACTGGGAATTACTGGACAGTGTTTGTTGCATGGGAAATAAAATCATACATCCTTACTTTACTAGGAAAATTAAAGCTCACAAAGTATTGCAGAAAATTCAGGTTCAAAATATCTCTTAAAGTTATCCCATTAAGTTCAACCTCATATTACTGTTGTGAACCTTAAGAAAGCAAAGCAACATGGCAGAGCCAATTAATCACTGCAACACTCACGTGGTCAGCTCCATTAGCTTCAGCTGGTTCGAAGGTGGGCCGTAGGGTTGGCTGTGGCTCTTGTTTAATCTGCAGCTGACGGGGAGTCATTATCTTGCCCAGCTGTGGTTGCTTGTGTTTGTCACGCTCACTTTCCAGCTGAAATGAACAAGCAAAATGTACAGCACATTTTTATTGCATTCTTTGTGTAAATATCTTGGTAAACTGCAAAATTTCTTTTTGATATATATTTATATGACTACCATAACACCAATATATATCAATGGAGTTCCCAGTGTTTCATGGAAACAAAATTCCCTGATTTTTCCCTGACGGAAGGTAAAAATTTCAGGATTAACATTTTGACCTATTTCTTTCTTCACCTGTTTCTGTCTTGCCCTCATGTCCATGATATGGACAAGAGGCAAAAAATCAGAGCACAGGACAAACAAAATTCCCTGACATTTCTCTGGTTTGAGGGACTTTTCTCAAATTCTTTAACTTTTCCCTGATATCCAGGTTTGCTGGGAACCTGATATGAGAATCTCCAAAATCATTTACGACTGCTATATTAAACTTCAACTTATCATAACCATACTCAGATTATTGTTGTTTTATATTTTGCTATATTGTGATTTATCTTTCCATTAAAAATTCAATTGTACAGTGCTTCAAGTTTAAAAACTTTAAACTTAAAATTAATCATTACATATGAATTCTTACCTTTTCTATTTCAGCATCCAAGTCCTCCCTTCCCTCTTCCTCTAGTCTCCTCTTGATATCTTCAATTTCTTCCTTTTCTCTCCTTCTGTCACGATTGTCTGCATCTTCCTCCTTTTCACGCTCCTTTCTCCTTCTTTCCAAAGCACTTCCCCTGAGCAAAGAAAACATTAACAATAATTACAGATGACTCCGCATAACTCGACGTCGCACAAGTCGATTTATCACCTATGTCGAATATTTTTGGCAGTCCCAATTTGCTCTGTGCTTTTTCAATGAGAAGTTTTTCTTGTAAGTTGATTTTTTTTAATCAAATTTTGCCTATCTCAAACATATTTTCAAGTCCCAAAAGGAGCAAAGGAGTAACTAAGTAAATGACAAAATACATAAATAAATATATACTGGACAATGTCTTCTTTATTAAAGATGTTATTTGCCATTCTCAGTGAGTGCTCAGTTTGAATGTGAGCCACTTAAATTTGATTGTAGATTGAACCAATGACCTGACTATTGTACGGCTACATAGCTGTGATTAGGTTCTAATGCACCAAAATTCATTTGTTACTTTTCTTTGTTGTAATAAATACAGCAGCTTAGATCACTCATTTACCAAGAAATATACAGAGCTATCAAACGGCATGATTTTGTCATTGCAGTCAATTTACATATTTATTTTCGCTCACATGAATTCTAACCAATATCTTCTGAGTGCTACTTAGAAAATTTAGAGATTTTTTTTGGCATTCCTACAATTTTTTTCCTTTCATGAAGACTACAGGAGTTTTGCAAACAAACCTCAATAACTAGTAGATGATAAACACACCATATTAGATTACACAATTAAAATATAAAAGAGATATAGAAGAAATGCCTCTTTCCAAGCTGTTTTCAGCTTACTTGTAGTATTTGGGGTCATCTCGTTCATCATCATAATCTTCCAAAAACTCCTTGAGACGTTTGCCTTCCTTCTCCTGCTCACCCCTCTCCATGTCCTCCTTCTCCCTCAGCTTATCATACTCTCTCTGCTTCTTGCGTTCCCTCGTCTCCCAGTTTCTTAACCTCTGCAAATTGACAAGATATCACTTACATCATCAACTGTCATGTGGAGACTTGACACTCTTGTAGTGGAGGAAAACTGAATGGCATTATTTAAAAGCCAAACAATATAAATCATTCATATCAACTTAATACATACGCAGCACATAACCTACATTTTCCTCCTCATCCCCCTAACATTTATCGCACATTCTATCTTTCAAAACTCATTTCAGATGCAATGAAATATTCTCATTTTTAGCATACTTATGGCTACAGCCATATACCAAGTACAACAAATACACTTTTCGCAATGTCAAAACTAACTGAGTCCTGAAATTTTATCTCACCACACTATAACTCTTGAGTAACATGTTTCATAATTGGGGAAATGATGGAATATGGGATAAATGCTAGAAAAGTACTGAAGTGACTAAAGTAGAACATAAATTTCCAAAAAGAAACACATTTAAGGATCCAAGTGCTTACAAGTTATGTGAAATAAGCACGTACCTCCTGATAAGCCTCTTCCTTCTCTCGTAGTTTACGCTCCAGTTTCCTCTTCTCATACTCCTCTTCTTCATCGAGTCGATCCCTGTCACGATCCAGGTCTCTTCCTCTCCCTCGTTCTCGCTCCCTCTCTCGCTCCCAGTCACGGTCCCTATCACGATCACGAGATCTATCTCGGTCTCTGTCGCGATCACGACCTCTCCTAAACAAAATGAATACGAACAATTCCATTTTAATTACCAGTAGTATTATTTGTGAAACATTTTGTTAATCAAACTGTAGAATACCATATCCATGATTTTCTTTAGCCTTCATGATCAATAATATGCAAGACAAAATTGCTAAAACCGAGTTTAAACAAAATTGTTATTATTATTATTATTTATTCGGCAAATCAAAAAATACATCAAAAACATACAACAATATAAGCATAATTATCAAATTATACAAAGCATGGAGAATATTGAAATTATTGAAAACAGCGACAGGAACGCCGGGGAAAGAAAAAGATTAACTAAATAACTCTGACCAAAGGCCATCTTTCCCAATTCATGTCGCTGCATAATATGTTTTAAAATAAATATATTGATATAACCAGGGCATGCATACTTAGATACCACACGTGCAAATTTACCATACGCAATGATGTCAACGTGCCAGGGCCGACTCCACCTCCGTTATTAATTCTGTTGTCACTCTCAATCCCTCATCAGTTCAATGACTCACATTTTGCTCATGCCTCCTACCCAACACTAGCTTCAGACCGTTCACCTTACAGACACAAGTTAACAATGACCACAGTTTAAGAAATGTGAGCTACATAATCCTCCATACTTGTCTTTGATAAGGTCTAAAAATGAAGCCCTCAAAAAAAAAACTGTATTTCAAAATGATTATCTAGTACTTTAAAAAGTCAAAATCTATGAGTACTACGGTTGACTGGATTCATCTTGTGCATTTCCTCCCATAGACTACTGTGTGAAGATCCAGACTATTTTATACTCCACTGCAGTCAGGGTGAATCAAGGGTGATGTTTTTTCATGCATATCTTGCCAGTGGCTGCATAACTTTCTGGACTTTTGTACTCTAGGATGTTTATTCCATTCACGCACTTCTACGTAGCTCAGATATCAACTTTTGACAACTTTTATAATTGAAGCTCCACAATGTTAACTTGTGTCTTTAAATCAGCATTAACTTGCTCATAGGAATACAAACTGCTCATTTCCAAAATCCAATGGTCACATTCAATTATGGTCCACACAGGTCTTTTTGTTTATGACCATTGAGACCTCTCACACAGATAACCTAAGCTTATTTAGCATTTTATTTTTATCAGCCTTGTCACAAGCACTTGTGAATTTGATTTTTCAATTCTTAATCTTGACAGTTCATTGTTGGTTCAAAGTTTGTACATAGGCCACGTTTGATTAAAATTTTTTGACCAGTTGCTTAGATAGGATGGCAAAGAAATGGCATCTCATTGATGGTGGACAACCCACAAAAGTTATAAAACATTACCAATGCGTACTAACTTTTACAGATAGAAACCAAGGAACCACTAACCTCTCTCGTTCCCTGTCCTCCCTTTCTCGTTCCTCCCTGATCCGCTCTCGTTCCCTCTCCCTCTCCTTGTCCCTCTCCCGCTCTCTGTCTCGCCTCTCCCGTTCCTTCTCCTGATCCCTGCGCTGTTTGTCTCTCTCCCGCTCCTTCTCCCGCTCCTTGCGGCTCTTCTCTTTCTCCTGGGGGGTCTCCTTCTGCTCCATGGCCTCCACCTGATCCTGACGGAAGAAGAAACGATACTTCCCACATTACTCGTTGGATCGATGGGTACAAGGCTCATTATGTATTATAACAAGATACATTACGCAAAGATAAAACATTCACATCATTTGCTGATGAATGCCTTACAAACTTATGGTATGCTATGCTATCTGTGCATCTATAAAACAAATAATTTGGGATTTGATTCATTTTTTTAGGTGATTAAAAAATTTACATCATTTGAGTTTCACAAGACTGAAATGACGAGGCAAACTAAATTTCATTTCAGTTTCATATGAATGAACAAATGAGATAATTAGAGATTTAATGGCCATCAATACATATAGTCATAGCACACATAAGTCCATAAAACTTCCATCTCTACAGGTGTTACGGCATATGAGATAAGAATAATACCATCTTCACATTTCTTGAAATAAATGTGCACTGCCCCCAAGCTTAAAGTGCACCACTAAACAAATTTAATGGAAGCAAATTAACGTGCATTTTTTTTCTATCACATGTAGCACAGTCACGCATACAATCTTTCTTGTGCATACTCCAAAATTGAAATTTACAACAAAAATGGTCCATTTAATCTGTGTAGATGGCAAGATTCCTACATCATAGCAAGAAACAGTGGGACCTTATCCAAAGCCAAAACCTATTCCACCCTGATGCCTTCGTTTGTCAGCCTGCCGAGTCTGTCTGTCTGCCGGTCTGTGTACCTCCCTGTCGTCCACTGCTTGTCACTCACACAATCATGAAGGCAGTTTCTTTTTCTTTTCCTTTTTGAAGACTCCCACATAACATAGATGACTGTTGTATTCTCCTCTGTTGTGAGAACAGCCATGAAGCACCAACATAATCCTCATTTAGACAATCTAAGATGCTTGAACAGCTACACAGGTGTAGCACAAGAAAATTTGCATCTCCTAGTAATGTCATATACTGCCTCCAGCACTGCTCCGAAGGAGATCCACATTTCAAAAACAGCGTCATGAAAAGCACTGTTTTTTCTGCTTTCACAAAGTGAATGGTTTTGCTTTGTTTGTGATTATAGCACAACAAATTCCAGTGTTTTGGCATGGAGAATAGTTTACTGTCTAGAACAAAGAATTAAATAATCACTTTCATATGAATAATTCACTGGCAAAATCATTTCCATCGATGTTCCTGATGCTTGATCCTCCTGGTGAAGTAGACGTGGATGCAGACTGACGATGACGACGACG